>KI915040.1:24730751-24815249 GCA_000473445.2 Anopheles farauti
CGTGTTCTTTGTCGTTCGATTTGCTGCGTTTGCCTGTACTACGTGGCATATGTGCAGACAAACGCAGAAAAATTCTGTCCATGTTTGCTAACTACGTCATCCACATCATTGGCAACAATGATGCTGCGATTGACTTAGACGTCCTGCGTGTCTGTCTTTGTCAACCTTAATTTTTTAAGTCTTGTAAAGTGTTGTCCATTTTTTTCCTTTTTAAACCCTAAACATGTCAATAAATGTCTTTTTGTAAAAAAAAAAATTAATGCCAAACAAACAAATTTAAATTATGTTTCCACAATTTTACGATTCTTTTAGAGTTCATTTTTTTCAACGGCATTTTCTTTCACTTTTACAATTCTACTTTTTCAGGTACTATTTTTCAAGAATTAAGAATCATAATTCAAGAATCATCTTTAGATTTTTAATACAAATGAAATTCACAATAAAATTTTGTTGATTGAAAAGTAGTATTAATATTACATTTTAATCAGGATATACAGTTATTTAGATTTTATATATTTTTTAAATTTATCAACTGACCGTGTCTGATAGACAGATAAGTGAATTCTAGAAGTACTTAAAACGCAAGGCTTGGCACTTTTCCAGCTTGGCCATAAAATTCATTAATAGACAAATTACACTCAGTGAAAGATCAATTATTTACAGCTCAAATTTGTTTTGAAAAATAAAAATTCATCCCATCCAACCGTTGAGTCATATTTCTTTTTGAATATTTACGACCAATACCATCCACTTAGAGCCAATGAATTCATCCTAATTTCTGCTGCTATTTATGTCCCAAATTTACCATCCCATCTATCTTTTTACATCCCGTGAGGGTGGCGGCATCTACATACATACACTTCTACCCACACCAGCCGCTTTGGCAGCATCTTTAATCTGTCATTAAGCCGTGCTCAGCACACGCTCGCACTTAATTAAAAATCATCATGCAATTGATAATTACATCTCGTTACTGCGTCGTCCATCCGCGATTGCGTGACGTATTTATTTTCTTTTTTTTTCTATCTCAGTTTGTGCTTCCCACTCACGGGGCAAAACGACGGAAACATCGTCACCATTGTCGTCCTTGCCGTGGATTTTTTACGCCCCTCACTCCTGGCTTTCACTTCTAATGCACATAATTTCACCCTGACAGACGTCTTTGTTTTCGTTTCCTTACCACGTGCCAACCGTCGACCGATGGCGAACGATAGTCAATGGCCAGCATTACACAAACAAAAAAACAGCCTCGCCAGGACTCGCCGAGAGTGATTGTGGCACACGTTTCGAGCGGCATTGTTGGTGGCGTTTTTTTATTTCTCTATTTTTTTTGCTTCTCTCCCCTGGCGCTGCTGCACTGCCGTTGTGTTTGTTTTTTGTTTTGTTTTATTCATCGGAAAAGCCAGATTTTCAGCTATGGGAGTATTTTTTGCTTCTTTTATCGAAGCGAGGGAGTGCGTCGTTCAATGTTTCGTCTGAATTTTTTTGGTCGTTTTTAGCTTCCCAACCTTTAAAGAAATACCATCATTTTTTGCTAAGCCCAATGTACATTTTTTTCTCCATCTCTTCGTTGAGATGTAGGCTCTCATTTTTGTGGCATTTTCAAGTGGCAATGATGGAAAATTCTTTGGTTGGTTTATGATCGGTGCTATTTGGGCCTTCCACATTTTTAGAGTGGTCAAGCTGGAATGTTCTATCCGACCGCATTCTATGCTATATACTTTAAAAAAAATAACGAACGATATGTACATGAACAATTACGTTTTTGATGGTATTCTTAGTACTCAGCTAATATATGTTTGGAAGCAAGCGATGGCTTGGTCAAATTGTTGTATCATGAAATACGTTGGATTTTTAAATAAACGAAGATTTTATTTCTTTGCTGTATGAAAATGATATTATGAATTAAAATAGTTAACAAATGTTAGTCACAAAACCAATCAATGTTAAATCATTTAAAAGTTAAACTGCTGCAAAAACTATTTTTACCATGAAATATTATCTAAGAAAACGAGGTTCTAATAGACTTTCAAAATAAAATACAAAAAAGAAGAAACAAATACATGGAAACATAACAAACTTTAATTGTACATGAAACGAACCAGCGGCAAACAGTGCTATAATTCCCTATTAAAACAGCGGCCCAACGCGCTGCATATGACCTCCTCGCACCCCTAACCATTTTTTATGATTTTTTAAATGGCCGTGTCGCACTTCCAACTCACCGTGTCACTCGTGAGCTCGTATGCTAAGCGTAGACGGCAAAGTCATCTCTCACCCGCCGGCGCCAGCTGCATGTGTTTAAAACTGGGAACGAGAACTGAACTCTTATGCACAAACAAACAAGAACAAAAAAGTTGTGAACAATCCCCGAGGCTACTTGTTTTCATTCCGCAGTTAAATTAAAATTCATTGAAGGAGTAAATAGGACTACACCGGAAGGCGGCCAGAGTCAATCAACGGCAGAAGCCGGCACGACTCGAACCGGAAGGGAAGCGCGTGGCGGCAGGACGCTAGAAAAAAGAGCTAGAAAAAAAGTCACTCACAACCGCCCCATCCGCCCTCTTCCGGTCGGTCTGTCGGTCGGTCGGATGCGTCCTCCCATGCCCGTGTCAAACGCCCGTGTCGGTGCCCGGTAGTGCAGTGAATAAGCGCTATTAATTATGATTTCGACGATTGGCTCAATCTCGCACGACATCCATCACCTCCCGTGGAGTTCGACGCGAACGAAACGAAGAAAAAAAAATACCGCTCCCATCATAGCCACCATCCTGACGCGTCGTCAACGGCCAGTACACCCGCGGGGGGAAAACCAACAGCAGATAGTAATTAGCTGTAAATTAACTCCCATTGAGATTCTAATTCCCGACCTAGCCGGACCCGCTAATGAAAGGCAAACAGAGTGACGAATTCGGCCAGTGCTAGCCGGAAAACCATGATGGTAATAATCGAGAAAAAAGAAGCGTAACACCGCAAAAGCTACACAACTATGCGGTCCTTTAATTACAACGTACGGTAAATCTCGGTAAAGGGATAAGTTTTGCCGTTTCCCGCTTGCACCTGCCCAAAGGGCAGCCGTTGCCATGGTTACCCCCGGCGATGGTGCAAGCGTCGAGGATTTCATCTTCCACCGACTGCACCTCGTAGCGGTGAGAGTGGTTTTTCGGGGCAGACTTACGATTCGAAATTTAATTAATCTTTCAAATCCTGCACAAGCTCGGAGCTGGGCAACACCCGGTAAGACCGAAAATTGGCCACCCGTTCGCTGGGTAGAGTGCAACTGTACCCATCAATTAGAGCGTTCATTCGAATGATTTATCTTCCGGCGGTGGGAATGTTTGTGTGCGATGAGTGAATTTGAATAATTGAATCTTTTCTGCACCGGTACCGGACCAGCCTGCACCTCCCGTTTTCCTGCGATAAGTGAGGGGGGGGGGGGGGGGTGGAGGAAAATTGAGGCGACAACTTTGGCAATGAGCAGTTTGGAAATGTCGATTGACGGTAATTGAATGATCAATGCACAGATTTTGACACGATAAATGGCCCGGTGGCTAGCGGGCTGTAATATTTACCACAACGAACCGCAATCAATTATGGTGCTAATAGAATTTCATTTCAGTTGAGTTAGCTTTGAATATCTCATTGTACTTCTAATATACATATTACAACAGTGCTCACCGATTCTGCTGAAATTCTCTTCCAGAGCATAACTTTAATCAAATGCGAGTTTGCAAAAAAAAAATGAAACAAACTGTTGTGCTCTTACCGTCTCTGTTTATCATCACAAGCAATGCCCATGTCAATTAGGCTGAGTGTGGCTTCCCCTTGACATCCTTTCAATAAGCAATCGATGCAATCATAATCCACCGGTACGAATGAGCAGCAACCATCCAGGAATGGTTTCCGCCTTCAATCCGGTGCGTTTCTGGATTCGCAACACACACACCGCCCACTTTCCCTTTTCATCCCAACCAAAAACCGATCCGGTTTCAATCAAGGAAAACATTCCGGATGCCAAATATGAACGGTATTTTTGGCAGCTCGTATGTCTGTCTTTCTATCTGTGAGCCGTCTGTGTGTGTGTGTGTGTGTCTTTCCCCCCATGCACATACCATACGCTTCCCGCACATTCCGAGGTGTAATTTACGAGCTACGCCACAACCGCCGAAGCAATCCGACGCTACCATCCCGGATGCTGCAGGAGTTTGGTTTGATTGTTGCGATAGCGAACGCTCATTAGCATCCAGTTTCTATCCGGTTGTGCTCCATGGTCGCGTAAATGCGATACACTCGAATGTTGAGAGCCCTTCCATTCATTAGAAACTCCACCAGCGTAAGACCCCGGTCAGAGTGCTGCAAACCATCCAGTGGCAAAACTTTTCAATCGGTATTCAATGCTTTTGCAAACTGTTATTTCTATGTCTAACTAACGTCCACGGGCTGGGGTGGTCAACGAGAATGGAACGGAAAGGCGATGATTCTAAAGGACTATTCGGGCAACAATGAAGGAAAGTCTAAAAGCTGTTTTATTTTGCAAACCAAGCGCGCCTCCTAGCGTCTCGAGCAATCGCCTGTTACAGTGATATGCCGGTTTTTTGTTAAAATTAATTAACTAACTATTGACAAGATTAGAATATATCTATGAATTCCTATAGAGTATCACGGTCATTGCAAAAATAAAAAAGTCTTACCACGTTGATCGCCACTGTAAACTTTAAAGGAATTTGAGAAGGCTTAAGCTACCCCTTATTATTTATCACTCAAAAAATTTATTCCAATATGATTGGAGGTGAAAACTGCGTTCCTGTTTTTCATAATACTATCATAATTTGAAATAAAGGTCTCTGTTATCCAACGTATCAGCTGCTGCTGCACATAAATGCAAACCACTGTAGCACGCTCGGAACAGAAACCCATCCTAGCTCATTCACTTGATGAAAGCATACTTTTTTCCTCATTCATTTTATTGATGGAGGAAAATTTCCTTCCCCCACCCGCTTTCTCCACCCCGGCGTCGTGCTCGATGCTGGCGTATTATTAAGCCATTCTTTCCCCGGCTGCACATTGCCATTTCGCTCTCCATTTGCCATTCGTTGCCGTGGCAAGTGGCTGAATGAGGATCCTGCGTGGTGTTTTTTTTTTTTATTCCTCCTCTGTGTTCTATTATTTGCGCACTCTTCGCTCTCGATTTCCATTCATTTCGCAATGACAACAGCCGAGAGGACGGCGAAGGATACCTCCCGTATGGCGGTGGTCCACCTTAAAACCACCCACTCCCGAGGGTCCGTCGAACCGAAACCGTTCACCCGGCCGTGCGCAACGTGCGGAACGAGATTGCTTTACGATTCCTTCGTTTTTATTTGATCTCGAACCGAGATGCATACGCGCGGCGACACGGCGATGACGGTTGGGTTTGGGCAGTATCTTTTTTTTCATTAATTTGCTAGGAAATAAAATTGTTAGTTTTACGAGCGAAAAGGTTTCCCCCTGCGCATCGGCGATCGGCGCCGAGGTGCACCGGGGAATGCCTGATGGAATGCTGTTTCGGTTCGGTTCGCCGTTTTACGAGCGTGCAATTTTTTTTTTGTTTTTTTTCGAGACGGGATGTTTTTGTTCCGTCTGTGCATTCGGCACTCAAATCATTTCTCGTATTATTTCATGCGCACGTCACAAGGCCAAAATGGTTTAGGTGGAGAATTTCACGCGCAGTTTTTGTTTTGCTTTGCCCGTGTCCCCGTACTTACAGCTCACCGGTTTGCTCCTGCCACGTTTTGCTTACGTTTCGTTATCCTAATTGGATTTCGTTTCCGAGTCGTTTGGTTTGGTGCACTGTAAAAGTGCACTGCTGCAATAAATTTAAAAATGTTCCATTTTTCTTCTGCCGTTCGTGTCGATTCGGTGCACCGAGGTGAAGTGATTCATTTGGTTGTTGGTTTGTGTTGTGTTTTGGTTTGATTATTCACTTTTACAGCATCTTGCTTCAGAGGAACGTTCCGGAGTGGCGACAGCGCGTGATTGAACTGTTGTTCATTTCTTTTCAAGCGTTTTTTGTCGTTTCACTTTTGGTTGATTTCAGTTTTTGCACTGCGGAAACTTATTTTACCCAGTTGAACGACTTTCATTGGGTATTATCTTCCCTTTCCTGCCAACATAAGACGTCAGTCTAGTTTTATTGGTTGTTAGTAGTTAGATTCCTTTATGTTTACTCTTTTTGACGAGCTTTTCTGCCCCTAAAATTATGTCTACTGACACTTCGAAAAATATTTCTCTCTCTGGTTATTGGCCTGGCAACGAACTTTTCATGGTATAAGAATTTAAATAAAAACTAAATTCAAATGTTTACGGAACGTACCCTGACTAACAAACATGAAAGTAACAGCTATAAATCATAAGTTAATGAAGTTTCAACTAAAATAATGTTTAATAATTATGCATCTTCAATTTAGTCGTATTTTGAAGCGACAGGCCATATTTATTCTTATCTTATTTTATATGAATAAATCAAACAACATTTTCAATACTTCAAAACCAAAACCTTCGATTTTAATTCAATTTTTTCAAATTTATTTTCAGATTCAAACCGTTTTTTGATTTGTTTAATCTTTTACGAAAAAACTGGTCACAATCGAGAAGGAAATCTCGCTCTGCCCGTATTCTAATTCCCTTAAGAAACCGTCTCGCTGTTCACGCTTTCTAATCTCGTCTCATCTAACCATTTGCATTTGCATCTTTCGCATTGAGATGGGCGAAAAAAAAAACCTTCACATCCGCTTTCCAGTCCGCATACCTTCAGCCAATATAAAACTTTAAATTGAAACATCAAAGTCACTGAACCGTCACCGAAACTCGTGTTGTTTCCCTCCTGAGAGTGGGAACGTCCTTTCTCCACTATAAAAAAAAACACGGTGCGGCTCCACGGACCCTTCGATCGAATCGATTAGTATACTCAGCAAGAATCCCCGAAGGTTATCAAACTATCGTACGACGCTAGTGGATGGACGAATCGTACGCCGGATCGAACCGCTTGACCCGCGTCCTCGGATTGAGAGTGAAAAATCGACTTTTCCCATCGAAAGCCATAAATCTTCGGCCAGATTAAAAGCGCCAAAAGGCAACCCAAAGATATCGGATCGGTTTCGTGTGGATTTTCCAATCCACCGTCAGCAAATCTCACGAGCGTCCGAATTCGGAACTGGGAAAACCCCATCACCGAACTCTCTCCCTTTTGGCGATGCATGCAGAAGATTTCCCCGACGGTGTCCTTCCTGCTTCTCGCCGGCTTTGCCGGGTAGCTTACACTCACTGCATTGAGAAAAGGGGTCACCTTTCCTATCGAATGAACTCGTCTGCATTGCCTCCGGAGCTTGCGTTACGTTTACGGTTCAATAAATTATCGGTGAAAACATGCATGTAAATTGGATACTTCAGACACCCGTACCTGACCCGGCATGTTGAGTCTCTTCATGCAGCTGAATGGCTCAAACCATTCGACCCTTCTCCCTCCGTACCCCGGAAAACTGAACCACCGATCCGCTCGGTGAAGCGACGAATACGAAATCGTTAAAAGCCAAACATCGGCACAGGCCAAAGCCCATTACGGGATGGCTCGTGAAAAGGGGCCTCGAAACGGACCAATAATTGTACATATTGCATCGGAACACATGTTTGCAAATATTTCGCCATTAAAGGATACGTTGATCGATGATAGGACGAGGGACGCTCGCCGAATTTCCTGCAAGCAAAGAAAAGTCGACACCAGGGGCACCACGGAAAGGGACCCATCGATTTCTTTTTCCGATTTGGGTTCAATTTAAACAAAATACAATTTGCATTAGCAATTGGCAGTGCTGCTGCGCAGAAAGGTGGTGCGGTAACCGACCTGTGTCTATTCCGTTTGATGTCTTCCTTTAAGCCCCTTTTGAACGGATCCATTAGATTTGCCGATGATGTTTGTGATTTCACCGCCAAGCGAGGCTTTGAGCCACTCGATCGTATTTATTAGAGTAATTCCATTATTTGAATGTAAAAATTCACCCCAAAGTTCGGAACATTTTCGAAGATATTCGTTGTCTTTCGTTCGTTTTCTTTTTACCACACATTTTAGACCGGCATCACTCCTTTCCCGGTGTGCAGCCTTAATTGATTCGTACACTGATCCGACCCGCCGATTGAGTCAATTTGAATAATGGCAAATTAGGTGAAAGGAAACATTTGACGGTCGTTGAACACATATGCGCCTTCCGAGTAGAACGCGGACAAAAACCGAGCGAACGGTGACGGTATCCTGCCAAATACGGAAAAAGGAAGCATCGAGGAAACAATATGGTGGCCGCTTGCACGCATGTGTTTGCATTTTAACGGCATTCTCAGTAAATGATGCTCAAAATCATTTCCCAAAGCGCACGGTGTGCATTCCCTGGATGGATGCCGGATGGGTTTATCACATTCATCACCGACCGTTTCCTCGAGTACCTGCAACCAGAAGCTGTTTGCTGCCCTTTAATAGGCCTGTGTTTGTGCGTTCGATGTGGGACGGAAAAAAAATGCAATGAACCGGATAAGTTAGGGGACTCGCTCTTTTATGGTTGGTGCAATGTTTTCGATTAATTTATCGGATATATTCAAATGTCAATTGAAACGAGAGCAACACAAAAGGGGATTGGGTATGGATTTTTCATCCGTGTATGGTTCGGTGGTGTCGTAATTTCACTTTGAGAAGAGCAATTGATAATAAAACCGTCATTATTTATTATGTCACGCATATGGTGGCATGCGATATTATGTTTCTTTTTTCTGTGTTACATTTTTGGTGTTGATTGATATCGAAGGAGCTCTTTAACCTTTCTTATGTTTTTACGTAAACAACACAAAGTGTTTATTTAGCTGCCAATCTAACGGGAAAACAAATGCGATCGAGATCTATGCGTATTATTTTTCCGAGCTTAATAAGTAAACTTCAAAGTGGTAATATTCCATTCGACAAAAATAGAAATATAAAACAGTATTTAAATAGCATAAATAGCATATTTATAAATCAATGGAAAATTGAAACAAAAAATCTTAAGGTATATCCTAACTCTGTAGTATTTAGAAGTTTGTCAATTTGTGAAGCAAAGGCACATGTGCCCAATAATAACATTCCATTCCATATTCCATTTTAAGCAAACAAACACATAGTTTTTATAATTAAAATGATAGGAACGTAAGTAGGCTATTTGCTAGTTATTTTTTAAAAGATATCATTTGTGTTAGTGTTCATGCAACAGCAGAGGAAAAGTAAAAAGAAGTTGATCAAAATCAAAGCTAACTCGATTAGTTTTCAGACCTATCCAACTTTAGTTTGTTTCCTTTTAATGGTTTCCTATATGGCTGAACTATAGTAAAATTTTATTTTAGTTTATAATGGTCTGTTTCTATGAACACATTTACTAACATGTGTGTGAAATAAATTACTAACGGTTAACATAAATCATTTCTTGTATTCCATCAACGCGTAAATGTTGTACACCGCATACCCTCGCACACTGTCGCATCCTAAGACAAACGCTAAACGATCGTGGTCTCGGTCGAAAATCAACACCCATCGTGGACAACAATATCAATTTTCCTCACTTCATAAACCGACCGACGGACGAGCGACGAACGCGGAGCTCGCCCTCAAGTACGCACAAATCTTCCATCTTAACGAGCGCCACACACATCCCGTCCGCATGTATCATGATGCTTATTGTATGACGTTCCCCAATATTTTTTACGACCATCATCAATTCGTTTAATTGCATAGATTATGTTCGCAAGAGGTTGCAATGGTTATGAGTTTCCTTTCCACCCGTCGGTCCAAGGGCCAGGCAGCGAGTGGATACGGACGGACCGTCCAACTGAACTGGCCAAGCAGGGGGGGTACCGTCTGTACGTTTAGTGTCATTTTTCGCTTCCCATTGTGTTGCGCTATTGTTGTTTGATGAAGGGATAACCTGCTTGAGGATGCTTTTTTATTAGTTTCGGTGTCTGTGCGGATGAGCCCACGGCAAGAGAAATGCAACCGGTGCAAAAGACACCGGTGTGCGCACGTGGATTTATATTCACTTTCCCATCTTACCTCCCCTCTCTCCCTCTCCCACCTACCGGCACCACCACTGACAGTGATTAAGCTCGAATGGAGAGCATGAAATTTTTTCTTATGATTTGTCATAAAATTCGGTGACTCCCCGCCGGGCCTTGCGGCATCTAAAGTGGAGGAACCCTCGCACCGGCAGGGGGTCAGATAGTGTCAGAAGTTCGGACGTATTCAACCACCCCACACCCCACCGGCACCGGACGGAATGTACAGCCAGTCGCACCGAAAGCATATGAGTTTTGAGAACTGTACTCGATGAAAACTTTTGCCAATTGTAACTTTTGTGCTGCCGAAAAGCGAAACGATTACCAACCGAATGGGAGGTGAAGCGCGGGAGAGGCGGTGCACACCGGTGATGTGATGATGCTTGAGAGTGTTTGTTTTCGATTGTGGCAAGAACAAAAAAAAAACAACACGGTAGACTCTCAGCAGATATGTTGCCGGACGAGTTGCGGACGGTTTTGAACAATTGTTTTCGATAAGTTCTTGAAGGAGGATCCCGTTGCGGAGGACTATGAGAGGATTGGAAAAGACAAATTTCAAAGTTTAACAAAAATGTTTGAATAAATGGGAACATAAACGGTGGTAGAAAATGTACGAGAATTACTTGCCTGGATTTTAGATTGCTGTATAGCTTTGGAGAGTTTGAACCTTTATTTTGATTTTCTTCAAATCAACAACAATTATTGCAAAAATCGTATTTTTTATATTTAACTTTATCTTTAATATGTTTGCCTTAACCTTCACAATTATGGCCATCAAAGTTGTTGCCAACGTCGCTATTACGGCAAACCCCACAGTGCCCGCAGTCAAAGATCGCTTGGGTCAACATTTTATATCTTCACTTCAAATTGCGTCGCAATATCACTACAAGAAACGACCCTTCCGCCCGGCGAGTTCCGTTTCACCGTGTTTTGGTCAGTAAAAAAGTTCGCCTCTTTGTTTTCGTACCCAACCGAGCTAAGCGACTCGTAAACTTTGTAGACTTTCGCTTCCTTTCCCGCAGGAATGCAGCCGCTGCTGCCTGGGCCAATCCTGATCTCGCCTGCAGAAATATGAAATTTTATAGTTCAAATTATCGCACTTTCGTCGAGACACATGGGAGAACTGTACACGAACTGCGAGAGTCGGACCTTTGACTGCACGAAGCATAATCCGCGGTGTCATCGAGGTGTTTTTTTTTTTTTTTTTTTGGTTTCGGTATTTTCTTTCAACTCTTGTAAGAGGGTTCGAGCGTTCTCCGTTCTCGAAACTACTTGGTTACCTTCTCGGGGACCATATTTTCGGGCACCGTACACGTATAGATCGGAAAATCGCAGCGTATTTACGGGCGACGATTTTTGGTCTGCACTTTTTCAGTAAGTGCCCTAAAAGTTGACTGACCCGTGTATGTTGCTGTTCGGCGGTTCCGGTTGTACTAAACAAAAACGCCACAACTGAACTCGACTGGAACGTGTTCTTTTTTTTTGTTTGGCACACATCCTCTACATAATGACTCATGCCGAAAAAAATGCACTGATACGATTGCAGCATAACTGACAACAACCATCCTCAGCTTAACCGTGAGATTACGATCAAAATGCATTTTGCATTCGATGTAAATTTGGCCACTTCCTTGCCACGATTGCCCGTGTATGGGTGTGTATGGAGCAACCCCAAATTTAAGAGCCACATTCCGTAGTAAATTAATGCAGCTCTTTCGACGGTAAACCGCTTCCATGATGATGGGAGAAAGCGAAAGAGAGACAGAATGCCTAATTATGCGACTGCAGCGGCTTTATTTTTTGTGCCATATTTTATGTTCCACTCACAATGGAAACACAATGGACGAAATAATTGTACAATGTCGACATCAGCCAACAGAAACACGCGAGGATTTAAAAAAAAAAACTTTAGCCTTCCCATCAATCTAAATGCCTTTTTCAACATTCTGGATAAGACAAACGTGATGGGCAGTGTGATTTTTCAATTCAATCCTTGCGCCACGGCACAGTTCGTGACATGAAGTGAATGAGTTCACACTTCGGTGACTTTTTCGAGAGGTTTTTTTTTTTGTTGGTTTTGTCAGAAAATGTACCACTTCAGGCACCCTTGTTGATGGGTGAAAGATTCACCATTCATGAACTCTTAGTTTTACGACTGCGGTGAGTTTTTTTCTTCACACGTTTACGTAGAAGTTTTTTAAGACATTTTATATCCATAGAAAAAAACAACAGTTTTACCCTCTCTTCGTGTTTTACATTTTTTCAAAATTTGTGTGCATAACTACCCTCACACTCAAACTGCCAAGAATAGACCAGGCCGCTTGACGCAAATTACCGCTGCTAATTCATCAATAAACATTTCTCCCTTAACAGGCAGAAATTAATTTACCCGTAAAACACTAATTAATAATTTAGTTCATCACCGACCGACCAGGCCAGGGAGGGAAATGTTCAGCTTCATCTTGCAGGCAGGAAAAGCAAACCACCACCACCACGGGTGGGGTGAAAGTTCGGTGCCACGAACCACAGCGGCGAAAGGTTCTCCCCACCCATCAGCAAATGGGTGAGTTGTTTTAGAACGCATTGAAGAAAGCAGAAGGCAAGTCGGAATGAAAAAAACGAATAGCACCATTCGTTCGATGCATATGCCCTTATAATGCGAAAAAAAGAACTCGAAAACACAAAAAAAATCAATCCCCGTCTCAACCCACGGGTGAGCTCATAGACTCAGTGGCCACCAAAGCCAGCTGGTGCTCTGGTGATGCTGACGGGAAGTCGGGCGATTAGGGAGTATCAAGAATATATCCTGTAGAATTAATGAAGTCACGTCGTGGTACACACGTTGGCGTACGCGTTGGACCATGGTTGAAAAACCAACAACCAACCCAAGCAGGACGGAAGTAAGTGCGAAGTTTTCTTTGTACCATCGTTTTTTTTACTCTTTTATTATTATGAATTCACCAGTCGATTGCTTTCCACTGGATGATTACACGAATTTGGACATCTGCAAATTGGAGCGGATTGAATTTGCCGAAGGGTATGAACATTTCCGCCGTAATTATAGCAAAGTACGCAGAGTTCAAGCAAATCTCTGCAGTACTCTGTTTAAAATGCTATAATCATTTTTTCTTGTGAACGAATCACATTAGGTTGTTTAAGATTTCCAGTTGTTTGAGACAGTAAAGCTATTTTTTATTTCCAATTGTCTAATTTTTGATGACTACTGGTGCGGTCAGCTGAATAATTGAATTGTTATACAATTTTAATTTTAATTTCTTTCTTTTTTGACATCATTTTGGTACATTTGGCTGTATTACTCCATGCATCAAGACTAAAAAAAATGGGTTTTGTTAAATAGATTGAATTCAGGCTTAGTGTCAAAAATAGTAAAAATTGCTCAAAATAATTTCATTTTTTTACAGAAAAAAAAAACATTTCGTTAAAAAAATATTAATCTTTTCATTTTACAGCGTAGTAAATTTGCTTCAACAAAATTACTTTCTGAAACCGGATAACAATTGAAGTAATGCTAACGATTATCCCGAGCCCGACACATTCTACGGATGTACTGTCAATCACAAAATTGAGCGTACACTAATGATCATTCGAGAAAAACTTAGTTTTTCTAGACTTAAAATTTTTTTAATGTAAAAAAACCATTATGCATTTCAAAATTCATCCTTTTTACTATTGTTTTGCGGACAAAAGAAGAAAAAATAAGAACAAAATCAAATAAAAAAATTAATCAAAACAAAAAAGTCCCAATTCACAAGTCACATAATTGAGCGTACAGTTTATTATTTTCTATCAAAAACATAACAAAAAAGCATTAGAACTGAATAAAATTAGTCATTTAGTATTTCGTTTGGCCACCCTTGGCATCCAGTACTCCTTGCAAGCGTCGTGGCGTCGATTCCACTATTTTTTTGGTGACAGTTGACGGAATTTCCTCCCAGATTTCCTGTATTGCCTTTTTGAGATCCTCTTTGTTTCTTGGATTGATATCCTTGAGCTGATGCTTGATTTCTCACCACAGGAGCTCTATAAGGTTCAAGTCGGGTGATTGAGGACGCGTTTTTAGCTGTTTTGGGACGCTGTAAAGCAACCATTCACGTACTACGTGTGCGGTATGCTTAGGATCGTTATCCTGTTGGAACCAATAGTCACGGGGTAAGCTTAACTTTTGCGCCGAGGGTTGAAGATTTCGCTTTAGGATGTTCAAATAACCCATTTTGTCCATTGTGGTGTCTATAAACTCCATGGTACCGGTGCCACTAGCACCCATTGAACCCCAAAGCATTACGCTGCATCCACCATGTTTGACCGTTGGTGTCAAATGACGGATCTCTAGCTCAGAATTCGGCTTTCTTCACATAATTTGTCGTCCATCAGATTCAAATAGGTTTATTTTGGTTTCATCGGTAAAAATTATATTGTTCCAGAGCTCCCGAGGCTTTGATATGAATTCTTTTGCAAACTCTAGCCGCTTCTTCATATTTGCTTTAGATATGAATGGCTTTTTCTAGGCTACACGACCTCTCAGATCTGTTTTGTGTGCTACTCGTCGGATAGTTTCGGTACAGACGGGTCTTCCGATGCATTTTGAAACCTCTTTGGCTAATTTCGGAACACTGGTTTAAGGATTCTTTCTTAATATACCCACTATTCCTCGTTCATTAATTGGTTTCAAGATTCGCTTACGCCCTCTTCCGGGGCGATTTAGTATTGTACCTTCGTATTTCCACTTGTCTACGATTTTCTGCACTGTGGAATGAGTTCTTCCAACCGCAGTTGCTATTTCCCGCAATGATTTTCCACGGCAGCGCATATTTATTATACGTGTTCGTGATGCAATATCTGTTTCCTTTCGTTGGGTCTTCATTTTGAAAAAAACGCGTTGAATTTTCAATTAAAACAAACTGCGGACACTAGGCAAGCAGCAAGTGATTTTTGAAATAAGAACTTTACAAAAAAAAAAACTACGTCATGCTTTAAGATTCTATGTTTCAAGGTCTATTACTCGGGGAATTGTGAAGGTGTACGCTCAATTTTGTGGCATCGTAAAAGGAGATTTTTGGGATTTTCGCTAGTTAAAAATTATACACATTTTTTTTGCACATTCTGCTCAGCTCATTATTTGCGCAAAAGACTAATTTAATAAACTACATAAAAAAATTTTACTTAAAAACATGATTTCCCTTCGAAACAGGGAATCATTTCAGTTCATCATAAGTGTACGCTCAATTTTGTGATTGACTGTATTAAACGGATGCATTGCGTTTGATTAACTATCATCAACGCCGACGAAACTCCTTCCAGGAGCTTGTGTGAAAGCAAAGCAACGATGATTAAAAAATCGGCCATGCCCTCTGTTAACCACCGCCTGCTAGCGTGCGCCTCAGCGAGCCCTCCCTACACGCTGAAATGATAAAACTTTCATCGAAATTAAAATAATAACATAAATCATCCATAACCATCGGTTTTGGAGCTCCGCACAGGACTGCGACCTCCCCGTGATCCAAGGGTTTCAAGGAATTAATAATGAAACGCAATGCAGGACGCACGAGCGAGGAAATTTATTTTGTACCGCTGAAAATGGAAACTTTTACCATTTCTAGTTCGTTCTGGGAAGGTTCCGGAGTAGAGAAAAAAATGAAACCCCTGAACCCCTGCAGTAAAAATAAAAAACAAAACAAAACAAATGAAGCGTAAACGGTGCCGGTGTAAGAAACGGCGCTTATTGAAACGATAGCGCCGCACCCAAATTAATACACTCGTAGCCACGAAATGTGTTGTAATGTGTCAAAATATTAGTCCGGCTGAACGAAGGACCAGCCAATCCCTCCCCGGGCCGGAACGAACGCCAGATATGATAATTTACGATCCGAGGAACGCTTTCGGATCGCGGATCAAATTAAAAAAAAAAAAACAAAAACGCAAGACCGCTTCTTTCAGGTTCGGAAAGATTCGTTCGACCGGATGTTCGGTCCGCTCGGCGGCATGGCGAAAGGACGCGTGATGCTCGCGATAATTTGCATAAGATCCTACTAAATTACGCCATTGTTTCCCGCGTTCACTCCACAAACGCCGGAACTGCCAATTGCAAACGTCTCCGACGCCCCGGCCCGGCCAACAGGGGAGAAAGTTTTTCTACCGCGTTGGATGAATAGAAATTATTACCTACCGGCGGACTGTCTCTCCTGTTGGTGGCATCAATATGGTACGCTACGCTGTTTTAGGCGCAGCACCGGGACGCTCATCGAACCGCGGCCAAGTGCCATTAACACATCGGTAAAGTAGTTGCCCGATATGGCTGATGTTTATTTATGAAAGGGAGAACGATGTGAAAAAACACAGAAAAGAACGAGCGTGCAGCCTACGGAGGAGGGCTGTCGATGAGCAATTGCCGAGCGCCCGATCAGACGCAAGGGACCACGCCGTCCACCGGGACATCAAGCGCAAGGACATTCGCATCGTCGGGCTTCATCGCCACAAGTTTGCCGCGCTGGTGTGGTTTGATTTACGGTGCGTTTGTTCGTGGCGGTGAAAAGGCCACCCCAGAAAGGCGGAAGGTTCTTAAAACGGGCGCTTTTCATGTCGCACGGCGTGAACGTACTGTTGCATTTACCTTTTTTTTTTGTTTGCTGCGGAATGTGCGTATTGCGATGTTTGCTATTCGGTATTACGGGTGAGTTGGGAATGGGAAGCATCCCCGTGGACATGAAAGGAATGGTTTGTGGTATTAATTTTCAAAATATTCTGTGTTTGAAATTTACATCCTAATTTTAAAATATTTTATTAGGTAGTACGCTGCTGTCGGTCTTCCTACTGGTGGAGTTGTCTACGTTATTTCTTTATACTTTTCTTGAAACTAGCATGAACACAATAAAAAATCAAGTTCTAAAACGTTCAAGCATTTAAATACGAAATATTTGTAATTCTTTTGTAGAATTGCAAAATTAACATCTCTTTCATCCCTTTTTTTCCGCGTATGTAAGTCCAAATTTACAGTTCAGCTTTTATCAATATTTCTTATATTATGATGGAAGTCGTTACTATTGCTGTGTTCGAATAATGTTTGCTAAAGTACCATTTACAGTTGTCCATAGAAATACTATAATATCTTAAATTCCTGCATGACAACATACAATTACTTTCCCTATCAGATGTGTGTTGTACACAATTTGTTATATTATTTTGTTATCAAAATTAAGTTATGACAAAAGCCACTGCACATTCATCATCCCTAGTTGTGCAATTTTTACCACCAATTTTATTGCACTAATTCGCTTTTAATTGACGATTACCACACGCTGCATTTTGTGCAGCTATCCGTTTTACAACACATTTGCAGCCGTCCTCGCAACCGGTACGCCCTTCCGAACGGACATTTACACCTCACAACGACCGTTAAAAACATCGATTAAATCCAAACCTCCGAAAAACCTGCCACGGCTGTAGACACTCGCTAGTACCTCCACCGCCCCGGAATCGCGTTCGAATCGCAAAATGGAAGAATAATTGATGCCGCAAACGGAAACGTACCGCGGCCCAATTGTGGGAGATTTTTACGATCCAATTACGGTGGCGTTCGGCGTAGTTATTTTATTAGTACGGCCGCATGTGTACACGGCCGGCGAAGCTATTCTCCGCGGTATATTCAATAACGAACGCAAACGATCAACTTTTATCGCTACAAGCTACACAAGCCCACCCGGTTCCCACCACCACCCCACGGTGTGGTGTGGCCCTGTACCCTTAACCTTACGCCATAAACACACGCTCGTCGTCGTTGCAACGAGCGCATCATCGCATCGCAACACCGACCCGCTGGGTGTCGTGAAAATTCGTGAATCCTTTGCGACCACTACTCAAAATTGGCACCGCGAACGCGAGCAATGTATGTGTGGACCAACGGTGGCGCTGGCGTCTATCAAACGGTCAGTGAAAAGAATCCTCGGGGCGAAGGTAAAGAACAAAAATAAACTCCACCGTGTGCAGGGGGATACCAAATAATAGATAAGAAGTCAACTACATGCTCGACGTGGATGACACTCTCGGGAAAATTGTAAAGCACCGCTGGCTGGGGATTGTTTTCGATTCGATGGCCACCGCGGGCCGTTGTCGTTAAGCGGTGGAAATAACGCACCTTAATGGGATTTTCTTGAGTGATTGTGGTGTGGGGTCGCACAACGATTCAAATGAATAAATACTTTAAAGCGGCATTATAATGTCTTTGCATTTTAGCGAAATTTTGCCAACGTATTGTCTCGTTATTTTATTGTTTTTGGATTGTTACATCATGTTTTATGTTTAAGAATAATTGAATGATTACTACATTTTTGTGTACTTTTCAATTATGAGATAATATTTGCGAGCAATAGGTCAAATGTATTAATAATGATACCACTTTAATTTATTCGAGAATTTCTTTAATTTCTCTTTTGAAAATAAAATCATAAAAAAAATGTTATGAATATATAAGATAAACCAAACATATATCGTGCCTCAAATAAGCTGACTGCAACGATCCTTCCATTCCCTTTTTTTTCAACCATCGCCCCAAACCATCTCCCCCATACCAAATCCTTCAAGGGCTACATTTTGAAAGATTTTAATGGTTTTAAAAACCGTTATAAATTATCGTTAATATCTTCACGCTCCATCGTTAAATTACGTTCGATGATATTGTTTGGTTGGGTTGGGAAATAAATCACACCGCGCCCATGTATCGCACTCGCAACCTACATGGCTGCCTCATACACATGTACGGAAGCTACCGGAAGCAGAAGGAAACATGTCAACCAGCAAGAGGAACCGAATGCATTTTACACACACTCAAACAAGCAACGTGCGTAAATAGATGCGTTTTACACAGTTTTTTTGTTGTTACTTTTATTATTTTTATAAACGACTCTCATGTCATTAAAGTGTGTGTCTGTGGCGGTGATCGTGTTGAATTATGATTCATCCCACGGTGGCAAAGGTAGGCAGTAGAGCGAGCCTATTGAAGTAGCGAATTCTTAACGAATGGTGCGGATCCCTCAGTCTACCCTGCCCTGCCTGCCCGTACAATGAACCCCCGTGCATTGAACCCCGAGGAGGAAGAATGACGCGGACGTGGCTGGAAACCAGGACATTAAATGGGCGCCGCTTCCCTGGTGCTTTAAATCGTGGCCGTCCCTTTTTAAATACCGAAGCGCCATATTTTGTCCACAGGCTCCGGTTAATGTTCATTACTGCAGAATCCTTCGGTTCAGGCTCTCGGTTCACGGTGGCGAGCGAAGGGCGACGGACGATGCGACGTGTTTTATGACTGGGTTTTGGAATGGTGAAGGAATTAATGCGAAATGTGGGGAGAACGGTTTTGAATGTTGTAGGGGTTTCAGTAGTGAATGCGCAAAAACCAAAAAAAAATGTTAAGAAATCTATGAACACATTGACATACTTCATGCAGGGAAACTGAAAACTTACCTCGAAACCTTGCTCGCTTCTTGATCACCTTCATCCTGTATCCTTCATTAACACCATAGAAATAGCCGGCAAAAGATAAACCGGGCGACTCCTAAACCGAATACCGAAGGCACCAAGGGACCTCGTGTTGCTTCGACCGCTGTTAACGATGCTCAAGGACCTTCGTTCCCTTTCCCTTGTTCTCGCACCATTCGCAAATGATTATGAATGATCTGTAGCGCACGCAAAACGTGTCCCTCCGCATACGCGCGCGCGCGCTCGCTCGCGAACAGATAATAAATAAAAATTATAAATAAATCTCGAATTTGTATAAACCCCTCCGGTACGGTTCCGGAGCAGCTCCCTTCGGCGCTCCGGTGCGGCTTTCGGTGACATGATTAAAACCATTTAATGAACGGTAGAGCCACTCGAGCGCGTTTTGCCGCTAGCAGGGCAGGGGTAACCGTTCGCTGACCAGGGGAAGGGAACGCGTGTGATAAAGGACACTTTCGCACAGACCGTGGGTCGATTTATCATAATTATTGGAATGTTATTGAAATTTCCGCTTCGGGTTCGGGTGCGTCCGCTACGCTGGCAGGCCATAAACAACGCGCGAACGCTTCACGTGAAGTGTTCGCGAATGTTTCTCTTTTTTAATGGCACGCCCTGCCGCGCTCGCCCGTCGCTGGTGGATTATTTATGCAACCGTTCGGTTGGTATTTAATGTAGCAATTGATTTCTGGCCACGCCAAACTTCCGAAGGGTATGTGGCAGCTATTTGTCTATTGAAGCACGAATTTAAGGACAGCAGCTATAAAAAATCAGAATAGATTTAAAGAATCAACCATGTAGAAATATTTGTATTTTTCCTTTTTTCATTTAGTTCAAACTAAATTAAGGAAGTACAAAGGATTTTTTAAAATATGTTATTCAATTATATTCAGAAAACGATTATATTTAAATAACAATAAATTCAGTTTCATGAGGATTTCAATCATATTTACACCAAAATCCTACTATTTCCTGCGGCCATGTTATACTTAGCATGGTACAGCATAATTATCAGTTTTACATTATTCGGTACATATATAATGTGATTTGATATTTCATTTCATGTCGGATAAATTGACATTCCCATTCAGTAGGCAATATCGGACAGAATGCGCAGCTGTCGAGTTTACCGTTTGAACCAAGAATTTGAATCTCCGAACGGTAAAAAACATTGAACTAATTGAACATTGAACTATAATCTTACCATTTATCCTACATGATAACAAAAGAAGCTGGTTTCTTCTTGGTAGTGGCGCTTGTTTTCCCACGATCGAATCAGCAATCTCAGAATCCAAAATCTCATATGAACCATTTTCCCAAAGCCATTTACTTCATCCCTATCTTTTCGTTACTTCATTTTCTATTTTTTATGTTTTGTATATTTACTCCTACAACCAGTTATTGGTTAAAAAAAAGGATTGAAAAAAGATCTTACAGATCAAGTGTGACCAAAAACATTGCAAAATTTTTCAAATTTTGTTCAAATTTCTTGTCTTGGTCCTTAAACTAGTAAATTGAATCATTAAGAATTTTGTTTTATAAACAACAATCTGCTGAAATGGAATATTTTGTAATCATACACGGTTGCAAGCCAAAGTTCTAATTTAGTTACGTTCTTTCGTACTACTAAACGGCATACTTCTCGGGAAGTCAGCATTTTGTTTTTGTATTATTTTGATCTACAAATTCTTTCTAAAAGTAATGAGGTTGGCTTTCTCTTTAATATTTTAATACCGGCAAGCTGGATTTCGTATCTTTCTCTGTTGAAAAGTAATGAAAAATGCATAATCTTCTTAACAAATACCCCCTACTTCGCCATGTATGGCATTATTGCTCGTGCAAACGCACATGCGATTTGATTGAACGTGTTCCCCTTCGCGCACATCCGAAAAGCAATCTAAATAAAGTAATTCATCAAATCAAAAAATGAAAATGTGTGCCACATTTTGCAAGCAAATGAGCTCTAGACTCTTCATCCAGCCGGACGGCAGTAAGTGCGCCATCGAAAAGCATCCGCAAGCAGCAGATCGACAGGTGCACGCCTTGGATTCGTAATCCGATGTCAGCCGAATCCGCTTCGTCACGCGGCTCATTAGAAATTCCATTTTCCGGGACGCGTTTCGACGCGATGGTGACGTTTCTGGGATGCGATTCGGATGATGAACGATGGGAACGGCGGACGGGGCAGCCCCAGCCACCAGCCACCGTAATAAGCAATAATTGAACATGAGCCACCGATTCCGATTGTCATGTAGTCGATTTCTCATCACCTCGTAAGCCTGTCCCGAAGCTTGCTGGGAAGGAAGAGAATTCCGGCACGGGATGGCAACATCGGAGCGCCATTGCGCCGGTTGCGCGTGGGAAGGATGGCGAAAGGACAATAAGATTACAAGCGATTGGGAGCGTTGAAACGGATGAATGGAGACGCCCCAGAACCAACAACCGTTGGCCATTTCCCTCGAAACCCAAAGGGGCATCGACGAAAAAAAAAATCAGCAAGAAGAAGGTGGAATCACGAAACTTATCCGCAGCTCCCGTTAAGTAGCTCTGATTCTAAACGTGTTGACAAATCCCACGAGTATTTAATCTAAATCCCTGCTCAGCTTCTTCGTGCTGGCCGCGTCCGTTGGAAACGCCGTAGCGCAACATTCCACGCTTGAGCGACGATCTGGAGAGACGGAGGAAGCCGAAAAAAAAGGCGAACAATCACTCGGAGGCAACTTGACGGAACGCACATCTCATCAGGAGACGCCGGCAAAGTCGCGGATGAAATAAGGATGACAATGAGAAAACGTGCAACGCTAGTGGCGTTCGAGATTCAGATGCATGGGTTGGGTTGGGCCGGGGTAAGCCGGTGGGTTGGAATTTTCCTATCCAAAAAACCCCGCCAGTTCATCGACGTCGCCGGCCGTGCCTATGATAATTAGATTCCGCACGACAAACCGAACACCGTACTGCCCATCCTGGGGACGTATCGCTCGAGAGCTGATTACGAACGTGCCGAACGAGCTCGGGTGCGAAAAATCCCTCCCTCCAGCCCGGGCACGACACAAAGTTAGGTAATCAATCAAATCGTTAATGGAAAACATGTCCCACCGGCGGAAACATGGCCCTGGGATGGATGGGAGGAGCAGTGGGAGAGAAATTCCCATGTGAATATGTTTCAGGATCGAACGCATCGGCTTCCGGTATGTATGTATGTTCCGCTACTGATTGCTTGTTTTATCGCAACCCAAACACACTCACACACCCCTCCCCACTCACAGGCTGCAATTGCATTGTCACGTTTTCTTGATTGTTTGGGTCGGCCAGGAAATGCTTGCGTAATGCGATGCAATTGCAATTAACTAAAATTACGCACAAACAGTGCGCGTTTTGCGAGTGGCAAACGCGTAATCATTTCAAGTTTACGACGCAATTTTGCGCCCTCCAAAATCACCGCCAACTAGCTCGACCGGTGCGGTGCGGCTTTTTCAGCCGAAACCGAACCGGTATGGTGTTCAATCAATTTTGATTTCAACGGCTTTCGAGTTCGACTGCAATGAATAAATGCAGTGTGCAAAATGTGCACACCCGTTCGGAAGGCGCAGTGAGGCGTGTGATTGAAATAGAAAATTGTATTTTTAAGAGGATTGCTAGTGGTGCTGTTTAATGCGCCGGAAAATTAAGCCACATTTTTGGACAAACACCACCACCAACCGGTGTGGGGCCGGTTTACAATGTTCCGGGATGCACGTACGGTTTGCTGACCACAACGGGGCAGTGCATAATGCAGCCATTCGGTAGGATTATTTGGGCATTACCAACAAAGAGAGGTAGGGAAGGCTCACATGCAGCCAATATTAGGACATTGTGTATTCAGTTGGAAGTAGATTGTCATGGTATTTGTTTCGAAACATTTTCAAATTTCATATCATTTTTATATACTCACGGCATTTTTATGTTACAAACATATTTACGACGTGTTTTAAAACCCTATGTGATTGATACAGACCTTTAAAACAATATTAAAAATTTAAGTATTTTATTTTGCACTCCGAACTACTTTGAAATAACTGGATTTCTATTAATTAAGACATAAAAAGTACGTTTAGCAGTAGTTTGATGGAACTTTTTTTTCTGTCTTTAGCATGCATACGAAGATTAATAAATCTTGAAAGCGTCAATCTTCTTCTCAGATTTAAAATAGATAAAAGGTAAAAGATTGATCCTCACACCAATCAGGAATCGTCACCCATAATCATAGACGTCCCTCCCCATATTTTAATTTCACAGCAGCGAAAACTCTTCGTTTCAAAATGTAATTCTTCCACCACAAACTCAGGACGACTCCTTCCTAATGACTCCGCATGTACCATTTACACAAATTACACTTCAATTTTCAAGTGTCCAAGCCACCTCGCTGGGCTCGTGCCGGACATAATCGCACCGCAAAGTGTCGACACCGATTGTCATAACGCTGCATCCAGCAGCATGCCGTGCCGGTCCGATAATCGAACAATCACTTGTAACGACGTCGATTATGGTGGTGGTCGATACAGAACAGCAACTGACCAACCCCGTCGGTCAACCACGAAAAACCAACATCGTGCCATCACAGCGACTAATTTGATGTGATTCCGATCAGCACTGGCCGGTCGCTGGCCAGTCATTTAACCGAGCGCAGCAAGAATGCAGACTCGGATCATCGGATCGAAGCGCACGCCCACGGGCTCGGGCTGCCCGGAAAATGGGTGGGTGGGGAGGGCATCTTCCGCAACTCATTTGTAAGCCGGACCCTTCATCGGCTACGCTCTCGAGCTGGAGCGTTTTATTTATGAAGACATTATCGTAAAATTTAATTTGAAATTTCGAAATTGATAAAACACACTGGCTGCTGTTGTGTAGCGTGTTGTGCAGCCCGTAACCGAAACGGATCTGGTGGAAACGACATCGCGGCAGGGTCAAAGACTACGGTGCGACCGGGCCGCTGTCGAAGACGCTGCGAAATGCCAATACACCCAAGTGACGCCAGCAGTTTTGGCTTGTTAGAGAATCCCTCCCCACGGCCTGGAGGGCGTGGGACGGGAGGATGTGGATTCCTCGAACCCGGTGGTTTCGTCGTTCCGTACGATAGTTTTCCCATCACCCTGAAGCCATCTTCAGACGCCATCGTTCCGCAACCGCAAACGGTTGGGATGGCATCCCTCGGTTACGCCTGGGACAAAGAAAAGCGCCGCAAGGATGGAACACACGTAGCAGGAAAATCAAACACTCTTCCACACACACACACGTACATCCGCTCAGTCCTCCTCTACCTCGGTGGTTGTATCTATTTTTGCGACGACCGCTTCATCCACGGATCCGTTCATCGCCATCGGTCGGAGGTGGTGGTGATGCTGCTACTGCTGCGAAAATGCGAAAAATCATTCACTTGCTCGCAATCTTCGGCTCGGGGGATCGATCGAGACCACGCGTCGTGAAGAAAACGCGCACGCCGGGAACATCGGAACATAGTTGCCGTTTGTCTGCATCTTATCTAGCCCGAGGCATTCTCAGTCACTCGTCAGCCGGCAGGAGCAGCATCTTGAGCTGGTGTGTTTCCATAGTTTCGTCAACGGCAATGAACACTAGAATGGATGCATGATCACTTGGATGGACTTTGAACTGAAAGAAGTTCTAGTACATGTTAACGCAATTTGAACCCGAGTTGTAGTTATCAAATTGCGCAACACAAATTTTAGTTTAATTTGTATCGAAAATAATAACATGTGAGATATTTGAAAACAATTTATTCAAAATTTTTATTTGTGTTTTAAAATAAAATTAAAATCAGTTTTTTGTTTACTGCGCGAATAAGTTAAATTTCAATATAACTTTATTTTGTAAAAATGATAAATGCAAAAATACTTGACGATCATTTTCGATAGCAATAGGTAAAAAATAGAATCCAAACGCTACAGTGTGACGCGAACGTTTGCATCGTGGCAAAAATCAAACGTTCAGAAGCGCCAGCAAAACGTGAGCTTTTGACTGCATCGCTGATTTTACAGAAAAGCATCCTTGTACCTTGCGCATACAACCCATGGAATGGGTTCGATCCGTAACACCCGAACCCTTGAGAAAAGGTTGCATGCCATAAGCCCGGTCGCTCCCTTCCCTTCCGGCGAGCTCGCGTGGTATTAAAATGGAAAATAATGGAAAGTCTAAACATGGAATGTGGGATTAGGAGACAATAAAGTATCCGTGTTCCGTGTGGCGGTCCGTATCGCGCGAGGGATACCCGACAGGGATACGGTTACGCTCTTACCGTGTGGAAAACCATTTTTCCTGCTAAAAAACGGAACCGTTAATGGTGCAAGGTGCCGGGACTGATCCCTCGCGCTGCTGCGAGTTAAGACATCACATCGCCGTTTCAAGTGAGCGATGATCGTCGTGATAGGGTTCGCTCGCATCCTGGTTCCTCGTTGGATTGCACACATGCAAACGTGCTTGCAAACCAGGCAAACGATTGCATCGGAATTTTGGCAAAATCATTTGCAAATCGACCCCGTACAATGACATCCGAATGCATGTGCTTGGGTGGCGGAATGATTAATGGAACGAAATGTTGTATTTCCAGCGATGCCGTTGGCCAGCGGGTTGCAGCCGGATTGGAAAGGTAATTTCGTTTTGAACGATTTTGTCTGCGATTTCCTGGTTTTTAGGTGAGTTTTGAAAAGTAAAACTGAGCAGAAATGTTGGCTTATCTGGCATGAAAATTGTTTTATAAATGTGATAATGACTGCATTTTTTCACTACTAATAAATCATATTGGTATAAAAATTATTTTCTATCTAAACAGTGACTCATTCTTTGGCGACAAACTTATCAATTTTTACAATTGTATAATCGTCGCATTATTAGTATAAATTTTAAAACATCACAAAACATAAGTAGGACACATATTAATCTATTTTAAGATAACCGTGTGATAGTAGCTATGATAATAGCTACGTTACTTATTGTTAGTAATGATCAAAAATCTGAATCTGAAAACAAATGAAAACAAGCAAAAAATTAAAATGATATAAGTTCATCGATTGAAACACATCAATATCGATTTTATCGGTCGGTTTTTCGTGAAGGGACTTTATGGATATATTTATTCTTTTTATTCACAAAAGGATAAAACGATAAAAGTCCGCTGATAAGTACGAGCAACTCCTGTCCAAACACCAGTAAAGTAGCGTTTCGATTACATGATGACGGACACTTCAACCGTCACTTGATATCCTTCCGGGCGACCATCCATTGGCTATTCGCTCGAACCAGCACCATTCTGCCCGGAGGCCTGTCCCATTGCAGAACTGATCGAATTTCCCTGAACCGATCGTTTGATGTGTTCGCCTTGGAGCGTTTGCAAACGACCAAACCAAAAGAACAATAATCACAATCTGTCTCTCACGCATAAAGCACACACACACGCACGCTCATTCCGAAGAAACACAATTTTTGCGTTTTCCGGAAACGGGCCAGGTTTGAAATTAGTTTGGCCCGGGGCCAGTTTGCCCCTCCGTGCACGTCGCCGGCATTGTCATCGATGTGGGAAAGTTGTTTAAACAACCAACCAATCGACCGACCGGGAGGCTAAAGAACCTCTTCGTCGTTCACCTTCGTCGTGGCGTGGCTTGGCTAAAAAACCCTTCGGGCGGATTGTCCGACGAGTGCAAATCGTTTGCTCGATGTGTCCCGTTTTCCCTGGGAGTTGTTATTTTAGCAACGATTGTAAAACAACGACGACCCTACCCGCCAGCTTGTCGTTTAATCCTGCTAAGCGATATTAATTTCCCGTCCGGTACGCGTTTGAGGGGATTAAATCGTAGGCCGTCGGTAGCACTAGCATACATACATGCATGGACGGCTATGGCAACGGGGTAAGATATGTATGATAAATGTTAATCAACTTGACTATGATTATGATTATTCCGGAATGGCGATGGTGATATCATCTGTAGATGATAGCAGGCTTAGAATTGTTTACAGCGTGATTAGGAAATTGATCTCGTAATTTCTGTTCGAAATAAATTCCACATGCATTTGAAAATGAGATTCCGAGTGTTTGTTTTGTCTGGTGGGTTTTGTTCAATGTTATCTATTTAAATTGATTCAGTAAATCGCTGACTTTACATGCACCTCCACGTAACAGTCTACTAACTCCAATTGTCGTCTTATCGCTAAGGGAGTCAAATATTTTGCTTTAATAATTAATCGATACAGATTTCTGTCGAGAAATAATTTGTCTTATACCCATAAGATATCGGGGTCGATAAATATGTATTGTTTGGTCCAACCATTAACGACATTTCCTTTCTTTCGTGGTAGTTTAAAAAATGGAGTATAGTAAGTTTTTTAAAATAATTTATGCTACAAATATTTATAAATGTCTGTCTGCTCTATTCAATTAAATGCTTTTGTGAGACGGTGTATATTATTGATGTTGTAGTGAGTGAAGGTAAAACAAGAGTAGGTACAGTATCGGACCATCCATTTGTAACGGATAATTATTACTTCCAATGCTCTCGGAATTTCTAGCGATGATAGCAAAATAAAATTTCACTCTTAAATAGTTATAGAACAGCATAACCCAAGTGCAATTTCTTCACATTTTTTTAAGTTTACGCTGGTGAACTTCAATGCTGTACAACGCAGTAGTAGATTTAAGTATTTTTAAAGTATTTTATTTACTTTTACAGTACAAACAATATCGGTCGTTAGGGTTTTCATATTATAAAGCTATTCGTTAAAAATCGAAAAAAAAACTCTCACGTACATGGTACAACCTCCAATGATGAGTGATACCATCATGATTATTTGTCACATAATACCAGCCACGACGGGTTAACTTGGTGATTAAACCAATAAAAAAAGCCCAGCTTAAAGCGGTGGCTCGCTTACTAATTCGATTCGGGATCCTCGAAATCCTGTTACCGTAAGGTGAACCACTATCATAACGACGATTAGTTCAGTGAACTTCAAAAACGCCGTAGACGTAACGTAACTTTCGCCTTCTGGCGATGTGACCGATCTAATCGAGTGTCAATTAATCACTACACCGCAAAACTTGCATCATGGACTTGGGTCGACGGCTGTGTTTACACGTCGTCGTACGTGATCCCGAATCCCTGCTAGGGTTTGGCGAGCGGGAGGTGAGCCGGGAGTTGGCTAAAACTTTCCACTCACCACCGGGAACCCACTAATCCGTCCGATTTTCGACCATGTGTAAGAAAATTCGCAGTAACATTCGTGCGCTCGTGGGCCACGCTGGTCGCTTTTCCAATCAACAAGTTAGAGCCAGAAACCGGAGAAACCCACCGTAGGCACCGGAACCGAAGGCAACGAAGGCAAACGGACGAAGCGAACGAACGACCGAAAGGATTACCGAAGAAACACGCTCGTGCCGGCATAAATCATGGTAAATTATTTTACGAAAAACTTATTTAATTTATACCGCACACCGCTCTCGGGTTACATCCCCACCGCCTGGACCGGATTCCAGCTCACATGGTTCGCACACACGTACGGAGTTGTTTTATTGTGTCTTTTTTTTTTGGTATCCTCGTTTCCAGAAAGAAAACTCGTGCAACGTGAAAACTGATACACGGCCAGCTTTCTCGAGCACAAACGAACGGCAAGGATGGTGATTTATTTCGAAGGATGTTCGCCAAAGCCGGCAGGAGACCAACGTGCAGCGTGGAAATGAGGAAGGAAAATGAGCGAAACCATACCGATATCAATGAATTGCAACATACCCCACACCCGGCTTCCTTTCCGGTGGAGGACACTTTTCGAGTTTGAACTCCGAAATCTCAAGCGATGGTAAGGATACACGCGCACGCCATACCACAAGGACGTACTCGACGCCGATGCAATAAAAAATGAAATATCGACATTAATATGGATAGAGCAGCAAATGATGGCGAAAACACACTTGCTCGCCCGTTCGACAACTCGTCCCGCGAGTAGGCGACACTGCAGGAAGTCTGCCGTGGTGCGGACCGCGACCACTCGAGACCAACGCGAAATTGACGCACAAGTGAATGTGCTCTTTAATCCAGTTTAATGAATTATGAAAATGTATCGCTCCGCGGCTGGGATTGCTGCACGGATGCGTATAAATCTCGGGCTGACTTCTCGAACCGCCGCAGGACGACGGCCAGCCCTACCTTGAGGGTTCGAGGGTTGCCGACCCTCGGGTTCCGCACGGAAAAGGGTTTGATAATGGGTTAAAGAAAGGGTAAACACACGTGCTCGCGGACGTGTGATCTGCGGGACTCGCTGGTTACACGTATCGAGGCCTCGGTAATAATCGGTTACAATCACCGTTGGTACGTGGGAGAGTAAATTTAATTTACAACATCATTTCAATTACTGTCACAAGCGTCCCCTCGGAGGCGTCCTCAACGTGTCCTTTTGCGATGAGATTGTCGAGGTATTGCTCACCAGAGGACATAGGTATGTTCGCGTTTCCATACGCGTTATTTTGAAATTTGTTTAGAATGTGGAAGTGTTTCAATTGTATTATAAATTTTAATATCAACTTTTAATTAATAGACATTTTCCCATGTGAAACTAAACCTTTGATGTAATGAAGCTCGTTGAATAATACAAATTTTCGAGGATTATGAGATTCTTTTGTTTTTTATAATCATTGTTGTTACTTCGCATATGTTTTACACAACTTTAGACTAATCTAGTCTGGTGCAGCAACATTCTATTAACTGTTTTCTTTATTATGTTGGAACAGTTAGTTCAAACATTTAAACTATTTCAAATTTCATACCCACAATCAACTATAACTCAATTAAACTTCAGTTTACATGCATACCCATCAAACCAGCTTTAGGGCGCTTCAAAACTTTGCCACAAACGCTAATGTTAGCATCATTTTTTTCTGGGGTTAAAAATACTGTTTATCATAATCCGTAGCGCATTCATCGCATCGGCAGGATGTAGGAGACTAAAAACTTTACTGCTTCTCTAAAAACCTCCACGATACTAGCACCCTTTCCACCTGATGACACACACAGTGAAAAAAAGGCGAAGATAGAAAAAAAGATGGTTTTAAATTAAATTAAACTCACCCACGTTATCATGGCGCCCGGTTGATGCTTCCATTTTTTTTTTTCTCATCCACCACACTCCTCTCCGCTCCGTTTCTGCATGGTGCATTCTTCTACCGACAGCATTCACCTTCCCTTCGATCTGCAGTTTGCATGAGCAAACTTTTTCCATCCCGCTTCGTATTGAACAACGAGCTCCTTATAGGAGAGCTGGCACGAAGCAATGTGTACGAAACAACAACTTTATTTTTCAGGGTCTTTCTTCCGGGGACGCGAACGGCTGGTAGGGAACAATCAACAGAAAGAAGGTCAAAGGATGCTAGACGTCCAGAGTTTGTGACAGTGAGAGAAAGAGAGACAGAGAGAGAGAGAAGGAGAGCGGTAAATTCTTCCCATTGGCACGGACCCACCCACACGCCCGATGACATTCGAAGGAAAGGGAAGCGAAAACTCTTTAAGAAAAATTAAAATTTCTCCCTTACCCGCTGCGGTGATAGCATCCCGGCTAGGTACCGTGCAGCACGCGGCGGTGGGAAACAAAACTTTTCAGACGATGTCTGCCTACTTCCCCGCACTCTGCTACGGTTTCTTTCGACCATCTTCGATCTGCATCCAGCCAAAAGTACGCTGACCGTGGTGGAACGTTCGGTCGCAGAGTTTAGATAGATCGGAAAGTTTACGGAAACGCGTCGACCATTTCCACCCGGCGGTGGTGGTGGTGGTGGTGCAACAGAAGAAAGGATTCACGAAAGGATCGAGTTCGCAAGTTTGACAATTCATTAGAGAGAAGAGAAGCGAGAAGCAGACGCACTATCAGCTGGCAAGATAAAGCGGTGTGCTTTTTTAAAGAAAAAAAACTGCAACCCCGATAGATGATCAACACGTCTCGGCCATTGTTTAGACGAGAATGCACTTTCTTTGCGCATCAGCGATAAGAAGTAGATAATTAACACCCACATCGAGGCCATTGACGAACAAAAAAAGAGAATAATTCTTTAACGGAAATGACTACTTGAAACAATCTGCTGGGTGTTATCAGAAACGAAAAGAAGAAAAAAAAACAATACACACAAAAACAAACGCAAACAGAAACATCCGCAGAGACAACGTGACAGGAGGGAATCGAAAATAACACCAGCTATTAAGATAAATAGCACTCATTTAAATGATGGATACGTGCCCATTCCCGCGGCGCTGCCGTGCGCCGTACAATCGTAAATTTTCACCGAAATCAAGAGTCAAATATACATATTCGTCGAAGGGCCACTGAGCGTGAGAGGCTGGGTGGGGGGTGTTCCACACGCCACTACTGCTGTCATATGCGGCACCCGGGCACCCGCATTTGAATATGATATCGTTGTTATGGTTCATTTCGCATCCTAAATTGCCAACGAATTCGATAAAGATAGCGGTGCGATTTTTGTCTTGTTTTTTTTTTCTCGATTCTCCCACTGCATCGACATGCCATTGCGGATCCGTGTCGGGGGTGGGTGGAGGTTACCATTAAGCGAATGATAGTTGTCATGCTTACATGGCAGCACACAATGCCTCCTCCACGGAGGGGTGGTACGCAGGTTGGCGAAGGGAAACATTTTCATTTTGGGAAGGAATGCGAATGTGTGCTTCGATTTACTTCGGCCAAGGCGGACTGTTCCAGTTGGAGCTGCTGGGTTTCGTTTTCTTCTTCTTACGAGAATTTCTGCTCGAAGTTTTTCTGTTCCTTTGATGTGGAATAAATTTCTTCGCAGGCGAACAATCACACCACGGTCGATGGAAATCATCGTTCGTGATTGATTATGGTATGATATTATTCGCTGGAGTTTGATCCATCTGAATTTTTTTCCTCTCTTTTTGGTTCTGATATTTGATGGTTCTGATTTATTCCCTGAATTTGATTAAATCCTTCTGCTTTGCGATTGAACAATGTTGAAATCGTTGTATCGATATGCAAAGACATTGCTAATAAAATTAGGATTGAAATTGATTTGATATCTCAGCATATCAGAAGGTATTTATTTTTTATCTTCTTGCAAATAAGAGCAATGCAATTTTTTACTTTATTTTTTATTTGATGCTATGTAAAGCAATTGTGTCTGTTACATGTTTTCAAAATAATTTCCGTCCGTATCGAATGGATCGAACGGAAAACCAATGACTCGACTTAACTATAAAAAATCAATAGTAATAAACCTTTAAAAATTATACTTAAGGTAGAAGCAGTAAGTAGAAAACTATTTGTATGGTTTTCTTTTTTGTCTAGGAGCAATTAATTACCATGTAAAACCTGCTTACCTGTCTGCGATGCTGTCGGTTTGCTATAGTATTTAACATTTTTATAGCCTGCTTGCTTTCGGTGATAATTCATTCTCTCTTTGCAAGGGAAGACGGTGCATGTATTAACGACGATATCGAGCTAAAGTAAATTACTTCATAGAAGACAAATCTAAATTTGGCTCTTCTTCTGCATACTACGCACATTGTTCTGCAAATCACCAGCCTTTTCCGCTGAATTATTTGTTCTGGCCGGCAGCCCCCGTCCGTTTTGTCCCCACAGCCTCAACTCATCGCCATCATTGCGCCGGACATCGTCGGAAGGAAATGGTAATTCAATTTGTACCGCAAATCAAACTCCACCGCCAACTAATATTCGACTCCCGACTCCCGTTCCCTCCACCCCAAAGCGAACGATATCACTGACCGGCACAGCATCGGTCGGTTTTAATATAACGAAATTACATTACGACGTAAACAAAAGGACTCGCAGCAACATGTGCAGTGGCAGCGAAAGCAATCGAGCGTACGCTCGGCAAGGATTCCACTTTCCACGGCAAATCCACGGCACAATGACACGGACTCACACACTCGCTTGCAATCGGCAGACAGCCAAACATTCCTGACAGATTATTGTTGTTGCCCCAGTTCCTTGGCCCACCCGTGGCGCGTATGTCCTTCGGCCGCTCGCCGGAATGCATTGTACGGGCGCGCTCCGCTCCGGATGTTGCTACGGGTCGATGGGAAGACAATGGAGGTATCAAATCAAATCATAAAAATGAAATCCGAATCGCAGAACGAATCTCGACCCCGGGAGAAACCAAGCGCCGAACGGTGGACGAAATTTTGACATACCCTGCTCCCGGTTCCTCCCGTGCTGTCCCGTACTGTCCCGGCGTTCACTGTTTTGTGTCATTTCGCATTTCCTTCGGGGATTATCCTTCCCGAATCCGGGTGCGCCGGAATCGTCGTCGTATCGCTTCCGGTGGCGTTCCGCTGTCACCGTCACCAAAGCGCGCTGTCATTGGCATTGTTTTCGTCTGCCGCTGGTTTGACGCTGCGGCACTGGGCATGCTGGGGGAACCGGCGGCGACGGGACCGTTTCGAGGACGCCTGTCAGATAGTGAAAGTGGTGGTTTCACTCTTCTAGCATGTCTCGGATTTGCCCCCGGTTGGGAATGGTTTCGATAATGCAAATAAATATTTATTACTGCACGCAATTATCTGAGTAATGTTATACCCGTCCTGTAGGATTGTGGCCTTTCACTGGGTGTCGAGTGATTGACTTGCGTTTTGTTTGCGTAGCTTTTCACATCTGTTGCGGTCGTTTTTAACGGTGAAAATTAATTTCTTATTAATATTTATGACCAGCCCGTCATCGAAAATATTGGTTCAAATGCTGCTAAGAGCTGTGGGAGGTAGCTCTTTTTTAATTTTATAAAATTCAATGTGTCACATTATAAGCATTCACTTAAAGTTTTTTGCAAAAAAGTGGATTTTTTTCATATGCAGAGGATTAAATAATCTTGTTTTGATTATTGATAGCATATTTCCTTAATTTAAATTGATGTTTTTATAATTTTTTACAATTTTATTTTCAAGAAACTTTACAAGAAACTATTAACTTATTATTATTATCATTATTATAACTTCCTAAAACAGAAAATGATGAAATGTAAAATACTATTTTATTGAAGAAAAATGCTTCTAGCATAAAAGTCTCAAAATAACTAAGCAGTTATTTAAACTATGTTTTTCTTTTTTTCAATTTATGAACAAATTTCAAACTAATGCAAATGCATGTTTACTGTTTGCTTTTTTTAATAAATTTCGACACATACATTCTCTAAACTATTCATTATCCTTATACACAAACAACCAAATCCATACTACTCATTGAAATTCCCTTCGCATCATATCCTTTCCTCCCTAATGGCTCAAGATGTGATTGATTGAAAGTGCCTTCTGTCAAGTGCGCATCAAAAAAAATTCCCACCCAGCCTCGCCTGGTCCGCGTCGAATTCAACTGTTTACGTTGTTTGCATTGTGCCACCACTTTGGAAACCGTCAGCGTGAAATTGAAGTCCACCACCATCGCGAACCCGGACAGCCTTAGCGAAGCAACAGGATCCTGCGACCGCGCGACGGAACAGAAAAATCGAGCCACCGGTCGTATCGAAACCGTAACAGATGTAAACCCCCACACGCCACGCAACGCGTCCTCCGGCAAATGGACACGCTCGAACGGTAAAAAGTCAGCGAAAGTCAAGTACGGTCAGTGCAAAAATCCGTTCCGCGGCGTTTGAAGATCTTCTCCTTCTCCGTAAGATGGCTGCGGGCGGGAAGCAAAAAAAAATATGAATAATTATCATTAATATAACGATTTTAATTAAATGTGGCCACTCTCACCAGCCGCTTTTCCGATTACCTTCGCCAACGAGTAGCGATTTGTTTGTTGGGATACCCCGTTCGAATTGAATAATTATGTTAATTTCCACCCAAAAACCCGGTGAATCGTTCCGTTCGTGTGCGTGATCGTTCCGCACGGGCTAAATTTGTGGTTCCGGATTGTCCTGTGTTTTCCGGCGGTTCCGTTTGGTTCACCCGAACCCCTTTACGCCCGGCCGTTATGGTTGCGTAATAGTTATTGTTATGGCTAAATTCCCAACGGAACCCGCAGGGACGTTTCGCAGGGACGACCATCGAAATCAAGCGTTGGCGCACATTTTTGCCAGCGCATAATTATGATCGCTTTTAATTTTAATCGCTCGAGACGCCTTCTTCGAGGGAGGGGGTGGGGGGGGGCTGCTCCACCGGAACGATGCATTCCCATCAAGTATGCTGCGGGACAGGTTCCAGTGGAATGTGAACCGGGGTCCTTCTAAGGGAGATCTTTTTCCCGCGTTCTTGATGTGTATGGGGGAGGCGGCATTTTCTATGTTCCTAAAACAAGCATCAGCATCACCGTTTAATGTATTCCATTCATTAAAATCCTTTCCCGAATTTGGACACCTAGTCGCACAGCATATGCCCGGCTGTATGCTCGATTTTTTTAGCCTTCCCTCACCCAGCTACTAACAAGCCCGGCCCGACCAGTCCTGCCCTTCCTCGTAAACGAAACATTTGCGTCGCGTGTAACGCAAAACCTCACCCTCACCATTCCGTCCGATCCATGACACCGGCTGAATACAAATTCGGGCGAATCCTTTCCTGACCAGCGCTGTACGGCGATTGCGGCGGTGAAAGCCTCGTGCCGGCGGGTGAACAAAAAAAAATAACTCACCTCCCTAACATCATGAATACATAATGCGAACGATTGGTTGACTTCACCGGAACGACCCTTCGCCGGGAGGGCCACACACAGGGTGTAAAGCAGCACCAGTTAACAACGTGAAAGCCAAAGACCAACTCAATCCAGCCAGCCATCCATCATCCATCATCGTCACAACAATCGACTTACAATCGATCGGTCCTTTGGTTTTTCCTTCTCCTTCGGGAAGACCGGACGCTTGGGCGTCCCCTGGGCGTTTGGCAGCAAAGAACCGAGAGCTCATCGAGAGCGAACGTTTAAATAAACAAATTTTATTCCATCCCTAGCGTGATTGTGAAATTGCGTCGCCTGCCCGTCCTCTGGAAATGTGTAATTTTCCTCCAGATTATTTCCGCATTTAGGACGCATGCATTGAATATTGCCCACTGCATGTTGGGGATAAAATATGTCCCACACAAGTGAACGAATCGATTCCTTCCTACGGAGGGCACGAAAATTGACCAATCAGTACGAAAGCCAACGGAACCCGGGGAGGGTTTACGCCCGCTCGCCACCTTGTTCGCCGGTCGACAGCTTGTGCCCGATGGATTTGAATGACAATAGATCGCCTCGCAGACGGTTGTGCAGATCGCGTAAGGTCAGACCGTGCGAAGGGCTCAATTAATTGCCGGTAAGCAACTGGGCGACATCCATAAAACTAGCACTTACCGGCCCGTTGTGCATTTGTGCGGTGGCTTCACGCGAACGCCAGACCGCACCAGTCAGCTGCCATCCTGCCCGAAACCGAAATCATGGCCGGGGATGGAAAAATAATCCGATTAATGATCACGCCACCACCAACGCCGCCGTTCCGCACGCTTCGGAATCCTAAGTAACGGCCAGCGGACACGTAAAATTTATAAAATCACGCCATTAAGTGAAAACTCTGCTAACCCCTTTTCGGGTGTCGGCGGTGCGGACTCGCCATTTGGTGACCGGCCCTGGGTCATCGCACCCGGGTGCGCCGAGGATGAGCTGCTCGGGACCATTCATTTCAATGACTTCCTCGGCGATTTCGGCGGCAGCGATGTAAGAAGGAATAACAATGTACCACCGGGGAAGGAAAGGGTTGCAAAGGGTGTACCCCTAATCAGTGCCAGCAGGCTAATGCACTGCAAACGGAGTTCACCGCGCTCAATCGCTCTCAACTGCTGTGGGGTTATGTATAGAAATAAATCGTAAGTTTGCATTATTGTGATGGTAGGAGAAGAAAAAATACAATCATCGCTCGGTCCCATGTGGTGGCGAAGGTCATAATCATTACTGTAAAGTGTGGTTGAAGTGAAGGTTTGCAGCAAATGGACCGGCTTGTGTTGAAATTAATAAAAAGCTTTATGCGCAAAGCGCGTTGAAAAAGTAATCTCTGATTTAATATGATTTGCTTCGTAATTGGTTTTGTTTCGTTTTTTTTTTTCGAAGAGTACATGAACCTGTATTGTAATGCTACTAAAACAAAAGGTACAAAAATGTTTGGCTGCAAATTATTTGTCTTGTATAGGTATTTTTTTCTATATTCAATCTGAATTTAAAGCTGTAGCCAGCTTATTTTCTGATTAGAGGTTCTATTGAGTGTTTATTATACATTCGAAATCTTGTTTTATTTATTTTAAATTTATACTTATTTAAAAACAAAAATATATAAATAAGCTATTATTTTATTTGCCGATATTTAAATTTAAAATTCTTGTATACAATTGTGTGCTTCGAATTTTTTTTTTTTTCATGAAGCGAACAGGAAAATAAGATGATAAATAAGATCGTCCAAACGATATGGTATTCATAGCTATTCAGTTTCACAAATGAGATTGTTTTATATTTGATCTAGTTTAATAAATCCAGACAGTGATATTATATTACTGAATATAGAGTTTACTCAGATTACATTTTGATTACATTTCATTATATGTATTCCATTTTTCTTTTCTTCTTGAAATAAAATAATCAAAATTACTCTGCGTATTGTATCCTTACAGAACAAACACTGCAAATCATAAAACAAAACCACTCATAAATCGACGAAGCTGAAACACACAATCGGTAGTGGTGGTATGAAAGTATGAAATTTCACATTCTGCGAGCTTCGCACAAATCAAATTTAATCAAATGGTTTATGAACTTGTTTTCATCGACATCTTGGCGTGCTTCCTTTCTATCACCTTCGTTTCCTTTTCTACAAGACCCCTCATACGGTCCACAGCTCCGGCGGCTGGTTCGACGTGTCACAGGCGCTGGGCACTAAGAACAAACCATCCAATTATAAACATATCAGCGCTAATAAATGAGCACAGATAACACCGCCCGATAGGAATCGCATGCCGCGGCACCATAATCAACCATAACGTCAAACGGCACTGGGCGACCGCCGAAAAAAAAACCACCCGAACGAACTGCAAACGACTGCGAACGACCGCGAGCAACATTCGGAACATCACATCGACCGGATTCGGAGCTCCGTGACTGCGTCAATTTCCCACCAGAAGGAGGTCGGTAAGCTCACTCCAGGAAAACCCTCCCCCCGACCCTCCTTCTTCCCCTCGTGGTCACCCTAGTGGCAGTGAAATGGAAAGGAAAGTTTTCGCCACGCGTTCCAACTTCACTTCGCCGGTGAAAGTCGACAGTCAACAGGTGACGGCCCCGGGTACGGTGCAAAGGATTAGCCGGTGAGGTGGTGACCGCACCCGTCCACTTCGGCAGCGAAAGGTGGCAATGTCCTTCAGCACCGTGACTGCATGAATCCCCGATGCAAACGACGCGAGCGGGCAATAAAATGGCTTGTAAATTTCTCACGACAATTTTTAACGCTCTATCTGTTCGGCCACCTGCGCTCGGGCCACTTGCTCCACGGGCGCTGAGAACGATGGGCGGACGGGATGTGTCGGGTGCTAGAGTGTTTAGTTCTAATTTGTTGCTCTCAGAAGTCCTGCGGTAATTGAACCGTAAATGTCGTAGAAATTAAACCAAATTACGATCAAAGAAGTGTGCTGATGCTTTTGCTGCTGCTGCTGCTTAAAGAGCGTGCTCTGGTGAAGTAGCAACGAATGGACACGATTTTTATTTTACCCTTTGGAGAATGAGGATAAAATAAATGCATAGTAAAAAAATGTAATGATGTGCTATAGCTGCATTTAGCTAATTTTAAAGCATAATATTAAGTTGATATTAAGGATATGTAGCAAATACAAATAGCAATTTAAAAACTCCATTAAAGCAAACGTGTAGTGGATTATCCTTAGGATCGAATTAAAAAAAATATTTTTTTCCATAAGCTGCAGCATACATAAGCAATCCATAATGAAGGGCGCCTACTATGTAATCACAATAAACATATTTAAAAACGATAAAATACACGGCCATAAAAGTACCGTTTACACATACAGACGTCCAAGGATGTCATAAAAAAGGTTGCACTTCTAAGCTAGTATGTGCTGTATCTGTACAAGAACCGTCCAGAATCGGCACTCGCTACAGCCCATTTGCTTCCAGAGGGTAACAAGAGATTATTATTATTATTATTCAATTGCACATGTATTTCCCGTACCGACTCGTATCGCACTTTTTCAACGCTTGACGCGCCGATTTTACGACCACCACAAACAGCAGCGGTTCCCAGAGATAGTTGTCATAGTTTCCTGAACATAGGATCCGATGAACAAAAAGAAAATGCAGGAAGCAATCTTTACTCAATAAAATAAAATAAAATAGGCTGTGCGAAATGATTTTTTTATGGAGCCGCTCGTCCTGGAACAGCGAATCGTTGCGTATTTTACGATTGATGTACCGCTCATTTGATGAGGTACGAGGCATTACTGTGTATTACATGACATATTTATGAGCTACGCGGACGTGCGCAATAGCATTAAAAACTGCATAGTACTACTTAAGCTAAATATAAGATGTAAGAAGATGTTGGTAATTTATGTACTAAATATAAAACACAATTTTCGGTTAAAAATAAAATGAAATTCGGACAGCCCAAGAATTGTGCTAAGTACATTTAATTTCATGATTTAAATGAAGCGGTAATACATTCTAGTAGCACATTTTATAACTTTATCAAACACATATGAACACTTATTAAAGCATTAATTAAATTAGTACAGGCGATAATCGTGTTACTCCTTTAAGATAGAGATTTGGACGATGATATTATACATCGTTCAACAGATGGCGCTTTATTAATTGTCTGCGTACCTTCACGCCATCTATTGGCGGGAAGAAGAAACAACAGAGTTATTCAATTTCAAGCACAAGATGAAATTAGACGGATGAGGAGCATATGACACACGAAAAATGAATAATGGAGGCCAATGCTAAGTGCAGTGTAGAGAAAAATGAACACTAAGAGTTAAAATCTACAACCCGCATTTACTCAAATGATACATTTGCTGCGCGCTCTGGTGGTCAACTTGAAAACTAAGCTTCAAAGCTTTAAATAATGGAGCTTTTCGAACGGCTGTTTCGAACATTTGCAATAACTACTAAACCTTATCTAAAAAACTGTAAAAAATGTAAAATGTTGTCATTAATAATAAGATCAGCGTTAGTGGCATTGCGTACAATTATTTGTTCACAATTGTCGTTTCAGGTGCTTGCCATGCCTTACGAAATGGACGGAATATGAAGATGGCGTCGGTGATCTTTGTACTGAGCATTGGCTTGGTATGAATAAATTGCATAGGATCTTGATCACAGGACGCCATGAACTGCTCGTCGTCGAGGAAATTTTTAGATACAAAATGGAAAATGATGAGATACGCAAAATATCACGACTTGCAGCTATGAACTCAATCGGAGAGGTACAAGCTTAAATCGCTAGGAACGTACGATGGAAACGCAAAGGACTCACTAAGCCGGCACGCTTATCATATGCTTTAGAAGGAAGCTTTTCAATTCTTTATCTTACAAGAGGAAAGAAATAAATCCCCATGACTTGTACTTGTACTTCACTTATCTATATACGTCTTTCTGAGCGAACATTCGGGAACAAATCGAAAAGAAACACCGGATAGACATATTTAGCTAACGTCACTATATTTTGTACTATTATATATCGTATAAAACAACACTGCTACATATTCATTGGTTATCAGCGGTTTCAGGAGCGACCGCTCCGTCGCCTGTCCGTCGTCCATCGTCTTCGACTTCGACTTTCGTCTACTCTAGCTACAGTTCTAATGGTAAAAATGGCGATCGTTCCACACTGCTAGTGGCAGCATTCCTTCGCATCGATTCCGCATCTCGCGTTCCACCGCGGTGAAGTAAAAATCGTCACCCGTCTCACCTTTCCCTCCTCTCATTGCTCGCCCGAACGATGGTCAATGTCGCGTCGCGTAGCTAACGCTCGTGACTGGCCCTTGCGCCGGCGAGATCGCTTTCGGCCGACTGATGAAACCGAAACCGAGCGGCTGCGGTGGTTTGCGAATCGCTACCGTTCCCGGTACCTTGTACGGCTGGAACCACTTCGGCGGGGTTGGTTTCTTGTACGGTCCGAGCGGAACCGTCGGTGTTAGCTTCACGATGCCGGGCTTCTTCGGGCGCTGCGACGTACCGACCGGACCGGGGGATGGTGCGGGAAGCTTCCACGGTGCGGGCGGGTACCGGTACGGGGGTGCCTTTTTCCTGAATTCTGTAATCGGTCAAGCGGGTCAGTCAAGGGTGAGTAGGTGCGCGAGCGCGTCGTTGTCGGTGTGGTGTAAGTAAAAAAAACGGTGTCGTTAAGTCCCGGTTTGCCTGTTGCACGCGGTGTCTGTACAAGTTCAAGTTGCAGCAAACGGACGGAGACGGTGTGCGCTGGGAGGTGGAGCAGGAGAAGGTTAGTGTGTTCGCGCACACCCTGTACAAAGGTTTGCGCCACCTGCGCACCGTTCGGTGTCGAAATTACACAACCGTCTGCTTAATCAATCAGCATACCAAACGGCATACCAAGGTGGACGGCAGGGGGATGGCCACCGGTCAGCAAGGGGAAGGAGCTCTCCTAATAACGACACTTGACAGCTTAGTGCGACATCGGCAGTCGGTCGTCGATGTGAGTGCTGGCCCTATGAGTGTGTGTGTTTAAAAACGGTGGCAACAATCGATCGTACAGACATAAGCCTACACAAAGATTAGCGATCTGGCGACGAGGAAGCTAAGACTGGCACACCTAAACCTTTCGGCACCAGCCGGCCAGCCCGACCGCCCGCCAGCCAGGACAAAAAGGAAGGAAAAAACCACCAATCATCCAATCCCGGAGTCCGAAGGTGGTTTGAGCACGCGATTGCGAAAGAACGGCCCCGGTCGCAAGAGCTCACCGAACATATTACGGTAACAAATAAATGCCCATTACCGACCGGGGGTTGACTTAATATCTGGCGGTTGGGTGGAATAGCAAAAAAAAACACACTCGCACACATGCTGGAGGAGAAGGTTCTGGTTCTGGGGTGGGGAGGGTACGCGACCTTGAGCCGTCGGTCGAGGGTAGCAAAAATGTGCACTAAAAGTGTCCGCAGTCGACGGAGACAGCTGTTTGCTATGTTGCCGTTCGCTGAGCGGAATCCATCGGAACTGGAATGGGGAAGCGAATCGTGAAGGGAACGCTGCGGGAGCTCCTATTTACAACCGGTTTCGATGCATTCGATGCAAACTAGTCGAGCGAATTTTGGTACAAATTCGATAGGAAATCGATATCCTGTTTCGGCGTGCCGTCGTTTCGACGAAGGTTTCACATTCACCGTGGCCTTTAAATAGCTTCAAAAATACTCAATCGGAAGAGCTACTTTGCGGTTGGTAGATGTTTACACTATAAAACTAAATGCTTCCACGTCCTTTTTATTAAAGGGAGAACACACGGTTCAAGATTCGAATTGAGTGTTGTGGTTACTTTCAGTAGAAAACTACGATTGCACCTTTCTATCATACACGCAACGTTTCGTGAACCCGATCCCAACCCATGAAAATAAAGGATGAAAAACCCGTAACACATAGATGTCATCTATACAATAATTTATTAATTTACAGCAACTAATCGCTAGGTAAGGTAGGTAAGGCGCGCAGAGGTGTGTGGCAGAGGTGTGTTACATGCGGCAAATTCACCCGCAGTCTCCTCACCAGTGCCTCCGCGGAACACATTCGCGCCTTCATGCTCTCTTACACATTCACACTTACAAGCACACACGCACACACGCTCGCATTTACATATTCACACAAAACATGCACATCAACGCCAAGGATTGCTTTTGTACAGAAAGAAGGGAAGGATTGCTTCTGCTTCTTGGGGTTGGGAAGTGGGGCTATTTTACAGGCGGTCGCCTAACGTTTGCTGCCAACGTCGACGTCGTTTGCTCTTTGTACACTTTGTGGTTGCGGGGAGGGGAAGGGATAGAATGGGTGTTGTGGGGGATGGTGGGTGAGAAAAACCGGTTGCGGTGGTGGTTTCCGTGTGCTGCGTGCGTTGGGACGTGGGGCGTTTGGATTTTCTGTACATTTGGAGGGTTTTTTCGTGTTTCGTTTTTTTTTGTTTCGTTGCAGTTTGCAGCGCCCACCGATGGATGCAAATATTCGTACCGGATCGGGAAAGCCGACGTTTTAGAGCGATAATGAGACGAGCATAAAAAGAAGCGATAGCAAAATTCTAGCAAAAACCGTGCGTGCTTGGTGTCGTTCGAAATTTAAGTATCCGGAGTATGGACCGAACCTGGACTGGAAAAACGGCTGCCGCCCAGCACACAAACGCACGCATCCGGGCTGCAAAATTTGATATGGCATCAAATTCCCCTCTCCTCACATTCCGGCTCGATTCCGGCGTTTCCGTTTCGGAAAACCCTTCGCTAAGTCGGCAGGAACGAAACACTAACTGCTAACCTGCTGCTTTTCCCTGCGCATTTGTTACGATTTCTACCTGCTATCTTCCTGGCAATCCCGACAGTGCGCGCGCACACCAAAAACAAATCAAAAAACAAAACCGCGTCCGTGACTTAGAAGTATCGCAAATTTCGGTACAACGCATTCGCATCTGGAAGAAGGGAAAGAGACACACGTGACAGTGACAGTGGTGTGGTGGTATGTATGTACAGCGGGGCGGGGAAGGATTCGGTTGCATTAGTCACATCGGGGATCCCAGATGGATCACACCTGCACACATACACACATATATATAACTATAAGCAGCCTTGGCGAGGGTTTACATCTTCATCCCGATGCTTCTCCAGGTTAGCCGGTCGGTCGAGCTTCGATCGACGGTTGTTGGTTGTCGTAGGATTGTTGTGCGCTTTGCGGAGGGGAAGTGGGACGGGTAGTGGTGCGGGGGTAGAAGGGATAGGGGATCGACTTTTGGATAGTGACGTGACGTGGTGGGATGGTGGGACGCGGGACGCTTAATAATAATCTAGACGGAAGGGAAGCAGGATCAAACAGGATGAGTATCGGGTGTTTCGGGCGTTTTTAATGCTTTGTTAGCCTTAGCGTGGGCGCAGCCGTGTTAGAGCAGCTAATGTTAATCAAACAAGCAGCAGCAACAGTGTGTGAGAGGGAGCGATAGATTCGTTATCGTAGCACTAAGCACGGCTCGTGTTAGTCGATGGCAGTTCGGAAGAGTTTGCAGGGGCCGTTGCGAGCCGATCCATAATTAGGCACATATTTACAACAGTTCTTCCCACCGTTTGCGCCGTTGGCCGAGGGAATGCTTCCATTTGGTGCGTCCATTTGTTGTTACACGCGCTAGTTCTACAGCTGCTAGTGTCTTGCGGCTCATTACGGCACGTGCACCAGAGGCAGTTTAATTGGGAATCCATTGAGTTTTGGCGGTGGTGGTAGCTTTATCATCAGGGCTTACCACTGCTGCCCCGTCCATTGTTTCACGCGTTGGTTTTCAAGGGTTTTGCTGCACGATTTGGGCAGAACGGATCGTACCTTGGATCGATCACAGGTTCTCACCGTGTGCGTGTGCCCTATGCCCTGTGCGTTAGCATAGCAACGATCAAGCGCTTGGTAGGAAGAATTGAAGGAGGTTGGCTTGGGACGTTTAGTAGTTGTTACGAAGGGTTCGGACTAGTGCCGTTTTGGTAGTAGCGGAAAGTTTACACTAGGCAGCTGTACAAGTTTAGTTGCATTTTTTTTTTTGTTTAATCGGGGCTGGGCCACGTTGTTAGTTGGAAATGGGGTGAGGTGGTGATGCGGTTTGTTTGTTTGGCCTCCGCCTAACCAACATCAGATTATTCGGTCTTACTCTGGGGCGTGTTCGGTGGCACGAATCCGTAGCCGGAAGCACCGACGATCACTCCGCTCGATTCCACCGGGGCGTCAGCGGGGGCAGGCGGGAACACGACGGGTCCTGCGATAGGGATGCAACGGGGTTACGATTAGAATGGTTCATCAAAACCGCCCCAAACACTCGAACGCGTCCACTCTAGCTACACACAAAACCCAACACTCGGCCCGATGACGTTCGTTTTCCGGCAGCCGCCGTCCAATCTCAACACCGTTCTCCACCGGTTCGAACTGAGCCGCACTGGGCAGCACCGACACGGCAAACTACCCGCAAATGTCAACTACTGGAACGGTTAAACCCAATACTTAGCGCCTTGTACGGACGCCCCGACATGCAAATAACGATCCTTTCACAGGCAAACCTGGCAATTGCATGCTTCTCTTCTCCATCTCCACTGCACAGTACAAACACCGAACTTCAGTTCAGTTTCGACTGGAGAGACTCTATCGACCCGCGATTAGTGTATGTGCCTAGTTTCTAGCTCGAAAGTGGAAAAAAAATCACAGAGCACGATTCTGGTAGTGGCGGTATAGGAGAGATAGTCGACAATAACTAAACCAGTGGTCGGCAACTCCACCGTGTTTTACAAAAACGAAATCAAATACAAATAAATAATAGCATCAACCAAGTAGGCCAACGAGAAGATCAAATGATGTGGAAAAAATAGCCTGATATAATTGAAAAAAAAAATAAAATAATAGGAATAATTTAAATAGCAGATAATTACTTTCATGCAATTGCAAAAGACAAACCCCAAAAGGCCATTTGAAGGTGTCTTGGTTTTTAACGAACAGGTGCGAAATAAATAACAAAAAATAACCTAAACTAAACTTATGCGTAGAAAAAACATACAAATTACATAACATATTTTCGATCTATATTTGATAATGAATGGCATGATAGGAATTTACTTTTTGTCTAAATAAAACACTCCAACCACAGAAATACAAACTAGCCTTTTCACAGCTGTGGAACAAATTTCAATATGTCTCCACGATAAAACTTTACCGATCCCTGCACAAGACAAACACCACACGCCGTGCGCTAAACGTCACCCACTAATGCTACGGATTCTAAGCTAACCCACAACTACACTGTCCGGGTAAATCACACTTCCATGCGGCATGCCAAAAAAAATAGAAAATAAAACGATTGCCATTCGCCTACGTCAAACCTTGCTCGGGGTTCGCGTTCGGTCCGCGGATCGGGTTCGTCCGATTGCTTCCTGCGTTCGCTGGAAATGCCACCCCTATGTTTACTCCCTCCCTCCCCTCCCTCTCTCCCTCACCCCCTTTCCCTCGTCCCATCCACCGGAAATGAAACCAACCACTCACCTCGGTTCTGTCTTGGATCTCTGACACCAGCGTTCAATGTACCTGACAACTCCTGCCCACCGAAGGCGGTCGGTCCACCGAAGTCACCGGTCAGCGAGGCGAGCCCGAACTGTGCCGTGTGCGGGAACCCGAACCGTTGGCCCGCGACGGTAGCGACGGCCAGGACGAGGGCGAAGAAAACGGTGAACTGTGGGAATGAAAAGAAGCACGCACATGATGAGAGAGAGAGCGAAAACAGAAACAAAGTGAAATAATTGTGATGCGTCAATTACGGGGGCGCAATCGGTAGGGGTGAGGAAAACAGTAACGATCGTGAGTATTTCTGGCCGTACCAAAATTGCCCAAAACAGCCCAATTATTACTATCACTCGAAATGAGGCCAGATAAGATGTTCTCAGCAACGGTGCATCGATGCAAGAACGCGCTTTGATAAAGAGGCGAGAGCGAAGAGAAAAATATTCCAATAATGCTACCCGTTGTTGCGGTTTTCCTTCCCCATTCCTATCCGAACAGGGAACGGAATACGTGAAGCTTGGCCGGCCCACTAATTGCTCCCATTTTGCGTCACAATGAGCGCTCGCAAAGCGCCTGTTTTGTGCGGTGTGATGAAGAAACTTATTTAATTATTTTATTGCCCGGCTGATCTCGCACCGATCGACTTCGATCAATAAAGGACGGCCGAGCCGGAGTGAGGCAACCGGTGATTAATGAGCAATCGAAATACGCACCGTCACGCTGCTAATTGAGTCCGGTTGCCCTTCCCTCTTCCCTCTTGGAGGAACGCGCCAATAGGGCCGGAAAGGTACCGCGGAAGCTCTGGCGTGGCCAAAAACCCCTGGCGGCTTTCATTTGCATTTCGTACACCTCTTTAGCGCGTTTGTTCCATCGTTTGCGGGCGCTAATTGTACAGCGATGGTTGCGCATCAGGCCACGCTTTCCGCGCGATGACATAAAATCCCCGCCCGCTCGTTTTCTCTCTCTCTCTCTCGCTCGTTCGCGTCATGTGTGAAAACGGCTGATTAGCCGATTACCTCAGGAAAACCGCCTCGAAAACAAAAGCGAACACACAATCGCTAAAGCTGGCATCGTAAAATCGGACTCCGGACTGGTTTCGGGCATGGTTCACTTTCTTTTCCCGTGCCCATCTGCTGGCCCGGCGCCGGGGCTGACTGTCGGTTTCAATCGATCACGCTTCTTCGGCGTCTCCCCCCGGAACCGGCGCTCCGGCAGGAAAACAACACAAAGCCGCTTCCCCGCCGGAAGGTTCGCGCATTGGTCCGACCAACCAGTTCCACCGGTCTGCGAAAGCGAAAGTCCTATAAAGCTTGTCCACCCGTGGGTTCGCTCGCACTGATGCGGCTAAAAGGGGGATAGGAAAAAGCCACCGGGCAGCCGGTCGTTGGTGAAACCGAGCACCCTGGCTAGTCGCCACCCGGAGCATGATCCGCTAGTTTGCTCGGCGCCCGGTTTAAGTGGCCTCTCGTCCGGTGGAATAGCCGACCTCGGAGATAGCTTTCCACCACCAGGCGGCACGTGGAGCAGCGGTGGTTGCTGGTCGGCGCTAGAACGGGGCTGGGAAATATTAGCACAGCGATCCGTTTTCATTTTTTTTTCTCACCCCAAACCGGCATGACCTGGTTCAGTTTTCGCGCGTTGCTGTATCGAGATCCAATTTACCTACTACACGGTTCTAGCGATCCATTTTTGGGCGAACGGTTACAAGAACGTACCGCGCTGGACGGTGCTGGCCGCTCGTTATGCTAGTTTGGAACACAAAAGCACAAATAATGGCGCCGGTGAGGATTGAGAAATTGGTGCTGTTTTTCCGCTTTTCGCTTGTGCACCCCCCCGGGGCGCCCTTTGTAAGGGATAAGAGTCACCACCATTAAGCCACCGAAAGCGCCGGAAAGTGAACGTCGAAGTATCTCTTCATTACGTAAGCAAAACCGAACGCCCCGCTAGGACAGGAGCGAACATAAAAATTCTCGAATTTAACCGAACCGTTGCGAAATCGTGTCGCGGTGAGTAAATATGATCGAGAAGCGAGTGGCGAGCGAGCGTTTCAATTTGGTGCTCCCATTAGCGATATTCCTCGCTCGCGATCCTTTTGTTTTTTGTTGTTGTTGTTGTTGTTTTTTATGCCCGATTCCTCATCCTTCCGTATCATCCACATCAGCGCCCGAGTGGTCGCCGTCGGTTCTAATCGTGATCGACCTGCCAACGCGGTGGAGTTTCGGTTGACACTTTGACAGGTTACAGCATCTCGCACAGCACCCAGATCGTGATCGGCGTAGAATATCGCCGTGTGCGGGACGGTGGTAAGAAGCGAGATCATCAAGCTCCTCCCACACGACACCACCCCTACCCCTACCCCCATACCTCAAATCATCATGTGGTTCGGTCGGTCACCGACGCTACTGACCGACTGCCCCACAGACTGCCACAGACGGCCACGGCGTTACCACCGTAGCCAATTGCATAATATCTCATCTCGGGGGTCTTGTAAAACCTCCTCTCTCCCTCCTCTTCCCCCCTCCCCCTACCCTCCACCCACCCGGATCGTTTCACGCCAGCCGCGCGGGCCAGGAATCTTGTTCAATTCTGCTGGAATTTCATCATTTTTCAATAAAGCGCCTTCTTTTTCTTTTCTCTCTGTTTTTTTATTGTCCCAACCACTCCGGGGCCAGCGTTGGGCTGAAAAAAAGCAATCTAAAAACCACACGATCAGCTGGTTGTGGTGCCGACCGTAGAACACCGCCGGAGCTACCACACTTGCATACCGGTTCGCATCTCGGTTCCCTTTGGGGAAGTGACTGCCCGGCCGTGGCTACGTCATCCGCTGCTACCGACTACTGACCCAGTTCGCGCAAGGTCTCTCCGGGGCCGGCGCTGGGAACCGTCAGCCAGCAGCGAGCAGTTCCGCAAGTGCATCGGACGAGAGCGAGAGTGACACCGCGCCGAGAGTTGATAGCGTTAATGACAATCGTTTGCTTTTTTATTGACTTTGGCCTGTTTTTGGCTTGATGGTGGAGATGGAGGGCAGCAAACAGGCAGACTGTTTATCTGCCACTTGCGGGGACGAATCTAGTTTGCAGTGAGAGGGCGGGCGGAATGTGGGCTACAATATATCAATCAAGTCACATTTGAGCTTTGGGTCCTTGTGCTCTTGGAGGTAGTCTTTAATTTTTTTTTTCAATTTACATTGTTTTACAAAATTATGTTTATATTGTTTTCGTTTACAATTAAATACCTTTCAATTAGAATAAATTCAATATCATGAAACTATGGAAAAACCTTTACTGTTTTTGGTTTCAGTTGGGTCCTTTTTGAATTACCAAAACTATTTTCACAGGTGATTAAAACGCAGCCTAGATAGATCTGAAAATTAAAACATAAGTAATTTTTCACTTAATTAAGAACGCAGCAATTTTAGGATTTTTTCAAAACAAAAACTCGCGCCTGAATGTCTGCCCCGTTCGATCAACCGTGTCTATTGCCCGTCGATTTTATTGCCCACCAGCAGCCTGTACTGCCCATCCTCCCGCGTGCCTCCTCACGCGCCAGGCAAAAGGCAATAACTCACGCTGCACTTGTACAGGTGGCGGCCCTCAGGCGGCCCGGTTTTGGGGGCCGATTATGAGAAAACACCAATCGAGTGTCGTTAATAGAGTCCGTTACTCGGGTACGCGCACCGCAAACGGTTGTTAAAATCCCATGGTCAGTGTACAGTTTTGTTACCGCCGGCCACCGCGCGATCAATCAGTTGAGCAACGCTCGCAAAACCGTAAACTTGTCGCATTCTATTTTGTATTTTTTGTTTGTTTGATTTGTGCCACCATAAAGCTTCCCTCCACTAAAGGGGGAGAAGGGGTGGGCACTGAGTTCCGAGCAGGTCACTCGAGCACGTCTCCGCGAGTGTTCGTTTGTCCGGCCGCGAAAATTATGCACACATTTGCGGACAGTTCGATCGCTTTAAGCGGCCCAGGAAGCGGACGGTTTCAAGCGGACGACACTAATCCCGGCGGCCGGAATCTGCTTTCCATATTTCGCACCGCTTGCTTCACCGTGACTTCGGCCGGTTTCCGTGCCGACGCTCAAAACCGACAGCAAATTGACAGCATTAGTTTTTTGTTTTTTTTTTTTTTTGCTGTGGTTCGCTGTTTTCTTGCTCCGAAAAGCCCGCGCGCGGTTCAATGTTTGCGTCGCTTCCAAATGCCCGAGCCGTGCGAAAAGTGGACGCACCGAGCGGCTGTTGGCGGCAATTGTCACAGCGCCATTTGCACAGTAACCGTAAAAGCAATCGGCAATCCGTGGTCGCGAAACGAAAGCGAAAACTTTTCGCTCCCACCGGTCGTTTGGGGGAGGACGAGGGGCGGGTGGTCCGGGTACGGGGTGCGTTGATGCGGGGAGGTCATTTTCCCAGGGCGCCCGCATCTAAGCACGGCGGTCGAGTGTAATGCATTTTAATTGGCCTCCGCGCGTCCATTGCGACCGCCACCCTTCCCTTCCACCCCCTGCCCCGGGTGGGCAAACTTGACCCACAAACGCGACGTGAGGAGCCCAGCGGAATGGAGCGGGCGTGGGCGGAGGGGATGGAGTGGCGCGGGCGAAAGATTTTCCACTCCACACGTAAGCGGTCAATGACAAGCGTTGACGCCAGCCATTTATTTGCGTACCCGATAGGGCGACCGTGTGCTGACAGGGTTGGTTTTTAAAAATCGGTTAAATCTTCACGCCATGTATCACATCCCTCCCGCAACCGCTTGTGCCGAACGGATCCGTTACGAAACGTCAACGACGAACCGGCTCACTCGTTGGCCACACAATCGTCGACACAATCTCTCGCGCGGGCTGGAGTCACGAGCACACGAGCCCCGCTCGGTTCGGATCCGGAGGCCCGAAGGCCGGACACGGAAAAGGGTCACTGGAATTCGATACGCCTTCGCGCACACGAGCCTTTTAAACGCAGCCTCCCGCAGCATACTTGACGCGGCCTGCGATGATTTTAGTGTGACGTGCGGCGATGTTCCTCCACTCCGGACGCTCGTCCTTGCCAGTGTACCTGCCGACGAAAGTCAAGGCCGTCGTTGCTGCTGCGTGTGCGCCTTTTTTCTCTCCTCCGAATGATGCGCACCGAATTCAACGATTCCGATTCCATCATCATTTATCAACGCGGACCGAGGCTTAAGCAACCGAACAAGAAAAAAAACACTGCGGTACTTTTAATTGTACTGCGGCCGCCTCCACTATCACTTCGGCCCGATCGCCGTACACGAGCTTGTATTTCACAATTCATTAATCTTCATCCTTACCTCCCACCTGCCCCTCGCCCCCCGCCAGCCGGCCTGCAATGCGAAGTGCGAGCGCAAGGAAGCAAACCCGCCGCTGCTATGCGGCGGTCTGGTTTTCTGGCGCACGTTCGATCGGCCGTCACCGCGTTCGGGGGAGGGTTAATAAACGTGCGAACGCTGGCGAACCGTGTCCGGAATGCAAATGTCCGGCGACACGTGAACACGGACGCGGTCTGGGCAACATCTGGCCAACCTTGAGATACATTTACATCTCGCTTAGGCAGCACCGAACGGGACGGGACGGGGGTATCTGTTTCTCTGTTGTTTTTTTGCTCCTGATACATCGTTGCTGCGTGGTTGTAATTACAATGTGGGGAACATACTCGGAAATGGAGTGCTTTGCCGGTTGTCGGATCGGAAACCAGTCGCGCCGCGGTGCTTTTAAGCATCGTTTCGTATAACGCTCGCGCTATGAAGCTTATGCACCTTTTGGCGCACCTGTGCTGAACGTGGGCTCTCCGCACAGGTGTAGAAGAGGTGGTAGAGTTAAGGACGCTAGATGGCGCTAGCGTCGTACTGTGCTGAACGGAAAGTAGTTTCCGATCGGGAAATTCAACAGCATGGCGATATGATGACATTTAAAAGCTATGCGTAATGTCATAATTTACGATTGAAACTTCTTAATATTCGCCGGGAATTAACGTTCTAGTTGAAGGCTAATTGAGGGTGTAAAATATTAAAAAATGTTCTCTCTCACAATGTGGATTGACTGGACAGATCTGATAATTATAACGTTATATATTTTTTTTAAACAAAACAGTGCTGAAAGACGCCTTTGTATCCTTCCAGCAAAAAAATCGATTAAATTGTATTGAAAGTTTTGTTAAAAAATCGATAATTATTGAAAAACCGAATATAAATCTAATATAAATGTAACGAATTCAAAGCTCAATACAAATCTAATTAAGATTCAAAAAACATAATTTGATTGTGAGCTTAATTTATCGTTCTTGTTTAGAAAAGGGTTAGAATTTTTAAAAATATCTAATATCTGACGAGAATCCAAGAACAATTGGATATTTTTACTCTTTTATTGAACTTCACACGACCATCGCAAACGCAACTAAACATTTCAAACTACTTACTAACATCGAAGACTTTTACTTTTTTACGTTCGCACCGTTTTCGTGAGCATTCAGTTTCCGTCCAACGCCAGCGCTGGCAACTAATTATCTACCCGGTCCAGCGCGTGCGTTCGCTTCGGGCACTCCTCACTGCGGAAGTGTACATTCCAGCTGCAAAACCAGTTGCGTCATTAAACGCCTTACCGCGCGAATCGGCGCGTATTGTCCCAACACAAACACCCGATGAAACGGAACGGAATGCAAAACGGCCAGTTGCGCGCTTCCTCCGCGCCCGGATGGTGTGGCCGAACGGTGCGCAAAGATGCCAAGAATTTGTGGTGCGCTTCAAAATTATAGGGATGGCCGCATGCGGTTCGTGTCATGCACGACCCGTTATTGGAATTCCGAGCGCAGTCGAAAATGCGGCGAAAAACCGAGCACAGGAAACTGTAAGCACGCTTCGTCACAAGTGGCTACGCGACCCAGTCCAGGTCTCGGACCTGGTTGGTTGGCCACGGACGCCCTCAACTGGCACACGGTCACCCGTGGCGGAGGCGGGGCTCGATTTGGCGACGAACGTGATCAGCCATTAATTACCTTTTACAGCTGAGCGGTTGGTCCGAAATCCGATTGCAAATCCCTTCATTCTCGGACCCGCTCGGGTGCGTCAGGTTGCAATCAAATCACGAACGGGAAGGGGAACCGCCATGCGTAATGTGTTGCAAAATTTGACGCAACACTCCCTCCCACCCCGCCTCCCTGCCGCGAGTTGTTGGCAAGGCTTTTGCATTTGTTGAAATGCGAATGTGAAGATTTATGAGCGGCGGCTCCTGCTCGCTTGCTCGGGCCAACCTAACCTTGTACGGTCGCCGGCATCGTGAAGATATGCTACGCATGTTTCGCTCGGTGTGAAAGTGAAATGAGACGCCTCCCGTAATGTAGTGCAACAAGGAGACGAGCAACAGGTGCGGCCGCAAGTGGAACCAAATTTGGGTGGAATTGGATTGCAACATAAAAATTACGGCGCTACGGCGAAAGTGAATCAAACGCAATTGTCGGATCATCCAAATTTAGTAGGATGAGAAGGGGAGGGGGAGAAAACAAACGCCACACAATAGAACAAAACAAATTCCACCCTCCCTTCCACTCTCTCACTCCCACTCTATCCCTTCAAACCAAAGCAACCTTCCCCGCATGGCACGATATGAAGTAACTTGTCTCACGAACAAGTGGGATTCCAATTTCCTCGCGTGCCCCGATCGTTGGGGACAGGAAATCGAACGAAAAACGAGCGTACGCCCTACAGCCTAAGGGCAAGACGGGGCACATCACGCGACGCTTGGAAGATGCTGGCGGGCCTTATTTCAATATGCGCGAGGGAATCGGTTACGGAAGTTAGCTCATATCCGACGGGGCCGGTAGGTTTACAGAAGATCGGTACGTGGCCACCCGTGTTTTAAATCACCATCATTTCCTTCACCCCCCGTCCCCGTCCAGTACGAGGGCCCTTTCACATATGCCGACCGCTGATTATGTGCACGGTCCCGTGCACGGTCGCGTTTGTGGGGCGGAGGAAAAAAACAGCAGGCGTTTTTCATAAACACACGGAAAGGGCATTTTTCTGCCCGCACCGCTACCATTACTATCGCTTTCGTTAACGGTGCTCATCGCGAACGACCCGCAACCGTTGGGGGAGGGCACGCAGATAAGGTGAAAACAGCAATCAATGGCTTCCCTCGTGCAGGCTGATGATGCTGGTGCAGCAGGTCGCACCGCACGCTTTGCGTTCCAACAAGCTCCAACCGAGTACGGTGGAGAGGTTCGTCGCTTAAGCGGGCATACTCGCGCATTGCAGTCTTTTGTGCTACCGCACTTATTGTTCAAGCTTCTTCACGCTTCGGATAATCCGTACGGCATGGCATTTTGGGGGCGATTAACACGCATTAGTGTGTTGGGGGATTTGAGGTTGTCGGCAAGTGTGTATGTGTGTGTGCGTGTATGTAGGTAAACATCTTAATTATGCGCAAACTATCGAATTAACCGCTATTAACATTGTTCACTGCTAATCATTGGTGTCTATCTTTCCAAGCGTAATGCATAATGCAAACCAAATTAAATTTTTCTTTACCTATAGGATGATTTAACTAAAGAATTTAAACATATCAAAATCAAAAAAAGATTATCCATTTATTACGACGTAAGATTAAGATGAGTTTTATTGAAAACAACAACATGTTTACCAACTCAAGTACACGAAGCGATTGTTGCGTTTACCTTCAAGCAATCCGTAAACAACTATGTTGATTATCTATCTCGAATCTGCGTTGCAAAACTGTTCGCCTTCTTCCGTTCTACTGACCCACCAACTGCGTCATCATGCAAGCAAGTGAAAATCGGCATGAAAAACTTAGCCCTTCTTCTCACGATGCGTCTTCGCCTAAGGGGGAAGCATTTATTTTTTTTTTTTTTTGTCGCTTCACTCGCTTCGCAACCCCGCGACCAACGCATCTAATCACAAAAATCAATGTCAATGACGCCGCATCAACCCGCAAGGGTACGACGGTGAGCTTCCTGACCGTGGCGCGAGACGCGCGAAGCCTGCTGTGGCGTTTTTCCGCGCTCAGCACGTTTAATGTGCGTTCATTAAGAGAGATATGGTGGCCGATCCACTCGTCGTCGCGGTCGACTCGTCGTTCGGCTGACCGCCATACTGAACTTGGGCCGCCGGACTGGTGACGAACCTCGGATGGCCGACCAACCTCACCCGGTTGAAGGTCAGACAGACATACGAAGGTTGCCGAAAAAATGCGTTCGCGCCTCGCCGATTCCGTAATGACAATTAACGGCTCACTCTCGATTTTTTTTTTCGGTCGGTGCTTTTATTTTCCTACCACCGTTGCACCGTACGTTTTTATTTTATTTCGCTCCATTTCCTCCAGTTTTCTTCTCCACCGGCAGCGTCCTTCCGTTTCGGTGTAGACGCCGGCAAAGGTCAAAATCGTACGGGCAGTTCCTTTCGTCAAGCCGAAGCTCAAGTTTGGTCCAGCACAGTGATGCAGCAGTCGTTTGAAAAAGGGAAATCTCCTCGGCCGAGTCCACTGCTTCGGTGGTTCCTCTCGAAACCGGTCCCTGCGCTACGATACGTGCTCGGTGGACCGGTGATAGGTGGGAAAAGATAATGGAAAATCAAGTCCAACACGATTGCGGATGGCGCGTGGCTCGATGGATGTCGTTTGGCGAAGGGCTGCAGCGAAGTCCGTTGCATTCTCGCACGTGAACGACAATTCCCTGCGTACAGCGGATCGCTTGTTTGTTTTTTCTTCTGTTTATAAATTGGCATTGGTATTCGGAAGCGTTTTTTTAATTCGTCCCTTCTTTGCGTACGTCTTTCCATTGGAAAGCTAGCGATCGTATCAATAAAAGGGGGACAGGGTAGGGATCGGCACAACATAATTGTCAGTTCCGAAACCGGTACCGACCGGGCTTCCGGTGTCATGCTACGGACACATGCTATGCTAATTACGGGAGATGGTTTACGAATGAAAAGTTTCCCTTTTCAAAACGCGAGTGCCCTTTTTCCGCGCCACGAAAGTGAATTATGAGCCCGAAATGCAATAAATTTTAGACTTTCGAGCGGCGATCTGCCAATATTCAAAGGAAGGCTATAAATAAGCACAAAAAAAACTGTGTCAATCGAAGCGGCCCATATCTCACACATTCTTTCGCTCGTGTGATTCTCAAAAATGTGGGACACTTTTGTGGGTAAGCCGTTCCGTTGCAGATTTCAAAGCTAAAAACTGGATGCAAACGAAAGAGAGAAAAAAAACACACACACACACTCACTCACGCCACCGTTCGGAATTACGCACAAAGAAGTTTTACAACGCTACCGGCTCGATGATGGTCAACAGGCTCATCAAACTATGGACCACCGGTGTGCCTTTCGATTTTGGAATTATGCTCGAAAACTGCTGATAACAACAACAACGGACAAACCTGTCTTTCCGGGCCATGGGCAGCCGATGGGCAGCCGGTTGCGGGGTCAGGTTCGGGCCAGGCTAGCCGTGCGTATGAAGGCTGCCCGAATGTCGAAGCCTAGCCTAGCGTGTGTATTGTTTTTTTTCTGCATCGATTTTCGCACTTTCATGCGAACCTCGATGTTTACACGTTGTAATGCAGGTTGTAACAATTGCCGTTCGTCTCAGGAAAGTGGATCAAACAAGCCTTGAACGTTTGAAATCTGATCTACAAGGTGTTCCTTATGCAGTTACTACTCCCTGTATTTCTTCATTTTTTTTCTGTCTCTATTGAGATGAAGCAACTCGAAGGTACAAATTTAATGCAAAACAGGTTAACGGTGAAAGGTTGGGAAAATTAGTCTAAACTCATTCCCTCCCCTTCGCCGTCTGTTGAGAAACACATCGGGAAAATTGGGCGTTTTGTTCCGAAACATTTCTTCCTGGTTTTGTTTTTCGCTCAAACGAATCTAGCGTTGCCCTTGGGAAAAAATGAAACGATTAATTCCGTGAGGTCATCCCACCGGGGCGGGACGGAACCAGCGCAAGGGAAAAAGGGTTGATCATCATCATCATCATCCGCATCAGCGGAAGAGCTCGCTAATCGATCGATCGAGCACCCGCCAGCCCGCGATTTCGTGCATTCAATCGCTTCAGCTTCCCGCAGCGTTTCGTGGCGGGCTCGAATGGGTACTCGAGACGAGGCGAGATGCGATTGTGATTATCGGCCGGTAGGGTGCTTGCCTGGCAAGACCTCACACCGTTCGACTGCTTCGCGCGACTTCGCGAGGCAAGCGCAAGAAGCAAGCAGAAAAAAAACGAGCGAGCCGTTTTGTGTTTGTTTTCGCGGATAATACCGTCAAGGTACACACGCACTTTACAACTGACCATGCACAAACACACATACGCACGTACACTAAAGCACACACACACAAATGCACACACACACACACACACACACTCATATATAGTCACATAGGAACATGCAAGCACACAAACAAAACGGACAATTTGGAAGGAAAAGGTGTTTCTCCGAAAATGAAATTAAGTGAATAGCAACGAACCAAAAAAATCCCCAGACAAGTACACCGGATGAACCAAACCGCTGATAGCCGTCGTTTTTTTCTATAGGGAGTTTTCGGGTGTGCGTGCACGTGTGTATGTGAGTGTGTGTTGCTTATCACGCTTTTCACCGTCGGCTCTGCCGTTTTACCGTTTACCGAAAAGGAATAATTCAGTTCGTCGAGCCGTGCGTTGGTAATGAGGTACGATGTGTTTATTTTTCAGCTTCTTCCTTACGGCGTGCCTTATTGCTACGCCACACTCACTCACACGATCACTGGAAAGTTCGACAGGCCGGACGATTTTCACTGTTTTCCTTTCCCCGTCACAACTGTCCTGCGATTCACTTCGGCCTCGGTACGTTCACATATACTAACGGGTTACATTAAGCTAAAACTTACTAGATTCATTGTGATGAAAATAGGGGGTTTTTTTTTCGTTGCAGATGATGTTATCACAGGAGAACGATCGTCTCGATCGGTGGTGGTGGTGGTGGTGGTGGGCGGGAAGGGTGAGGCGAGGGTTTCCAAATAGTGTGGGTGGAAGAAAAACCCCTTTCGAAAACACGCGAACACTGGGTGATCCTGGCTGCTGAAGCACTGAGCGTGGAATGATCGGACGGTAGCGAGTGTGAAGTGATTTTATACATTCGAGCAGTACGCCGCCAACCCCTGCCTCGCACGCGGAATCGGCGTCTGCATCTCTGGGGGGAGGCAAGTAAAAAAAAAAAAAGCCCCCTAGCGCAACATGCCAAACCGCGCGATTCGAGGCTCGGAACGGTTCCGCGATGAGCCCATGGTGAGAGGGAGAGAGAGACTCAGCCTCAGCCTCACTCACCAGTGAGCGCGTACACCGGCCTGAGGGATGACCGGCGAGCGGTGAGACATTGTGCGTGAAGGAGAGGCAAAACCGCGCGAAGGAGGAGAGAGAACGACTTCGCTCCACGCGGAGAGCGACCGCCCCGGCACGAAAAATCAGGAAATGCCCCCGGCATTCAAAACTACCCTTCTCCCCGACACGCGAAGCGAAGATCGAGAGAGACCATGAGAGCGGGAGCGCTAAAACAAACGATCGTTAGAGAGAGGACGAACGGGCGCCCGCGCTCGCTCGATCATGCCGCCAACGAGCAATGTATGGCCTACGTGACTTCTTGTTCTTCGGTGGTTTGGCCCGCTTTTGCTTGGCCTGCTCCGTGTTACCTTGAAACCGTGTTCTCGATCGGTGGCCATCGCCGGATGATGCGATCCCACCGAACCCGGACCTCAATATCCGGATCGGTTCGGCGCGAGCACGGAAGCATCCAGCGCCACCCACCACCCCAAAGGAACGTCCGATCGGGCGACCTTGAAACCGGAACCGTTCTAAAGCACATTAGAACGTGCCGCCGGTTAGATGGCGGAACGGTAATCTGTTGTTTAAGTTTTTTTTTTATTCACCGCTAATTAACACGTAGGGAATTCCCTTTCCCGTGCCGGTGGCTATCTTCCCTGATCCGCGTTCCGCGCCGGGCGGCGTTTCGACGATTACGAATTGCAGGGGCTTCATAAGCCGGTAGGGCGATTAAGGCCCTATCTACGATCGCGTTCGGACAGTAATCGATCGGTGGTGGATGAGTAAACGAGCGTTTAAGTGCCGATGGCGATTATCTTACGACAGATCTGAAGCGAAGAGTTGCTGAGTGGCCGTGCGTTTAAGTGCAAATGATAATTTTGTTCCATTTTTTCCGTCAAGTATTGTTATGAACGTGTTAAAGGTACCTATTTGGCTGGTTCAGAAATTAGTAAAGGTGTTATAAATATCTTAATTTGTGGTGTACAAATGTTGTGACTCATATTCCATTCATTTGTATTATTTGTTTATGAAAAAATCGCTTTTAGATTTTAATATCATATTTACAGTCATTCACTTGTACATTATTTTTGCATCTTATAACACGCACACTTAGATGAAGATTCAAGATTTAATCATGATTTTAGTTATTTATTTATTGCATAAAAATTGGTATTTTTTCAGAATAGAAATAATATTTAATTCTACAAATCCACACAAACTTCGTTACGCTGAAGCAGCAGAAATCTAGAAGCCAAATCGTTGCATTCCTTATCATCGCTTTGGTGAAGAAATAGCGCTCAATGCAAATGCATTTTGCAATGGTGAACGCTGGCTTTCAGCCGAAATGCAATCGAATGGCGACGTTTCTGTTTAGCAATATCAATTCGCTATGCGGGAATTGCCATTCACCGAGTTTGGCGTGATAGTTTGAATAAATTGACAAAAACAGAAACCTCTGCAACCGTTGAGTGCATACACTTTGGATAATGGTTTTGATTTGCTTCTTTTTTTAGCCAAAAACTAATAGTTCTATGCATATTAGTACCGTGGACAGTAGGTTTGATTGCAGTTATTTATAATAAACAAAAACATTAAACCGCTGACCGTTGAATTTATTTATTTATTTTATAACGGAAAACATTTAAATATAATTTAAAATTATTTTTTATTGTACTTTTAAAACATATTTTTCTTTTACCTGTAAAAAAGGATATACAGCACGTGAAAGTATAACGTTTAAAAAAAGACAATTAATAACATAAGTACTAAAGCTGAACGAAAGAATAAGATAATTTTACGTGTCTTATGTTGAACCATCTACTAGAACTTCTTTAATGTGCTAAGGTACTTACAAATATTAACGCATTAACGCAGGTGCTGTCGCGCAATTTACATACTTTATTTGATAAAATCGTTCAAAAATAAGAGCACGGTGTCAACACATTTAAAGCTACCCAAATTTTGATTCACCCATTCAACATATGCCCACAAGTATCGAAACGTTATCTTTTTCGACTAAATCGACCATAAAGTGGCATGTTTTACACCTACCTGTTTTGCCGCGTTCCCCCATTCCCACTACCCCTCCCACCGATCGCCTCAACCACACCGATGAAACAATAAATTACCACCGCCCCACAGCGGATCATTAATTAAAGCTTCCAATTAATCTCCGAAACGTACCGCACCGAGTGCGACCGACCGGGGAATAATAATGCAATCCTCCCACCCTCGCCCACCGAGTAAAGCACCCGAAAAATAAAGCGACGGCTTATCAAAAACCACCCCAAAAATGTCATGTTAACCACCCACGGAAATGGGCTACCGACCACTCGCTCGACCGCTTCGCGACGCACCGATCGTTGTCAATCATTTCCTTTTTCCTTCCCCCGTAGCGAAGAGACCATCAAATGGTGCGCCGTTGGTCGCTTCCTACCACAACAGGCGGCCGGTTGACGGTTTCGCAACGCACTCGTCGAAATGAGCGAACCAAGCAAAGCAAGAAAAAAGGGAAAGAAGCATAAAAACGGTTCCTGGTCGCGGCAAAGGACATTGCACGGTCGAAGTCTGCCTACGCTAATCCGCACACCGCACAACACCTGGCAGCTTCGAGCCGAGCGAGGGTCGTTCTTTGCGTAGCTGGTAACATTTATCAAAGAAAAAAAAAATAAACCATCCATCCACCGGTGGAGGGAAGCCGTTTCAGTCGATAAACTTTGCCGGGCCGATCTACATTTCGAACGTTGTCGGTGGCCGATTTCATGACTTTGCCTGACAGCCGCCACTCAGCGGGTCGGCGATCACGTTTCGGCGATCGGTCGGTCCGGTTCCGGTACCCCCGCCCCAAACCATACGGCCCCACATTGCCTTGATCCTGAAAGCCTCCCAGCGCATTTTTGTGCCGCTTCCGAACGGATGCGTGCAGAAACGGACGCGGACGAGAATATTCCGCGACCAACCGCAACCCGAAACGCAACCCAGTTCGCAATCCTTTCCCATTCGGACAGCCCGCCCGGCCAGGTAACGATCTCGCTATCCTTGTAACCGATAAAGCGGGCTTGCGGAAGCAAGTTCGTCCTGGATTCGGTCCATTTGCCGGACGTCTTCCGGTGGCCTTCGGGTCGTTGCCCAGCGCCGGTTTTCGTGCGTCAAACCCGCTCCCGGCCGGGTGTTTGTCGCGAAGATAGAATAAACATATTGCACTACGTCAATCGACCCTAAATTGGTGCGGTGGTGCTGTTGCGCACGCTCACGCAGGTAACAGGTTTTACACGGTGACGGGTTTGACCGTTCGTTCCTCGCGCACTCGAGATCGCGAACCATCGCCGATCACCAGCCGGTGTCTCCGATTGCCGTCGCCGCGCGGGTTTAGAGCCCTTCGGTTCGCGACGCGGTGAGTCAAATTCGACGGGCTGACTCCCCCGGTGACCGATCTTGAACTTGAACGTCGAACTCCACCGTTCGGTCGTTCGTTCGTTTGCCGGTTTGCCGCGGTTTTCTAACGCGACGGTAGGAAGCGAAGGGGACCACGAAATAATAACAACACGTGAAGCTGGGCACATTCAGGCAGAGCTGCGTTTATTTGGCAACTGGTTTTTAGTTCGTTTTGGTTGCCGTCTAAGTGTGTGTATGTATGTGTGTGTGCGGGTTGGTGTGCATGTGACCTTCAACCGTCAGGGCAATCACAGCGGAATGGTTACTAAATGACCTATGAGAAGTCTTTTTTGGTGTATTTTAATCACACCAGCGGACCGTTAGGTTCGAAACAGAGATGTTCGTTTGTTCGCGCTAGGAAATGGCGTTTTGTTTTTTATTTGCATTTATTAAATTGTTTTAGCGGAGGAAATTCATAAGTGCGTTTTAAAATCATTTTTTGGTAGAAGGTTTGTTTTGCTTGAGTTGATTTTTTATATCCTTTTATTTTTTTTCCTTTTTTTTCTCTATCTCTCTCTATGCTTTTTATGTTTTTAAGTTTGTATTTCTTCCTAAAACATATTTTTACAAAATTGATTTAAAAATATCAAATCTTCAACTATCATTCAAGCTTCAACATCTATTTAGATGATAAAATAAAGAACCATTAATTTTTTATCCTTTTAATATTCCAATTTTTCCAGTTTAAAAAACATATAATCGAGATTGTTTGAATCATAGAAGTTAAAGAAGTTAGAAAAATAAAAAATAATATTCAACGAAATCAATATTTGTCGGACGTTTGCAGTATTCTGAAAAGAACTGAATAAATTCGGTTGGAGTATATTAAAATTTATTTTAAAAATATAAACGGCCAAAATATGATTATTAATTTTGATTGTTTAGTTAACAGTCCAATTTATTTAATAAAATAAATGGGTTACCTTGCCCATTGAGTAATTTAGGTCAAACTATATATTTTTGAATAATTAACAAATTTTACATCAATCGAAAAAAAAGATTTATAAGAAACATTTATTTTAATAAAAATGGGCTCAAATGGGACCGAAAACGTTAAGAAACCTAGATGGGCGATTAAGACTAACTGTTGAACAGAACTGATCAAGTAATCAGTCAGGATGAGATACAAAACAAAGAAACGAGTCATCCGATTTTATTTCTATATTCCATTATTTAAATTCTTTCATTATTTAAAAATAATGCACAGAAAAATAATGAAGTGGAATATAACTAGTGGAATAACTATATGAGATCCACCATGATCTGGAGGGACTAATCTGAAAAAAAATAAATAAAAGCGATTCTAAACGACCCCGATCCCGAGGGTTAACGATAAGATTGATGGTTTTAAGAATAATCGATGTAATAAGCTATAATTACTCCTACTCTATTTACTCCTACTATCTAATTCGATTGGTCACCTCGAAAGCGGGCAGCAAACGATTGCTACTAATGATATCATAATTTATTCCAGCAAGAACCGAAGCAACCTTTTCATAAGTTAAAACCCATTTCATGGCAACCTTCGATTGCAAATCTTCTGCAAAACCAACAACATGTGAGCGTACTTGCGTAAACTTACCACTCCACAGCAGCAATGATAAACCACCGCTGTGACCTTGGTGGTTCGCTAGCATAAAGAAGAAAAAAAAAACCCATAACCACGCCGTACCCTCGACACGGCCAATAAAAATGCATAATTCACAGATGTATTATCTGCGTGTTGGGTTAGTTGATTGCTTTTTCGCGCTAATCGCGTTACAAGCGCTAATGCGTTCCGCGCGGATCTCGCACCAAGCGAGAGTCGCCTCTTTTTTTCGGTCTGTTACAGTTAGCGAACGCGAAGACCTTCCCGAGCCACATCCGAACCGAATCATCCGTCAATCAGCCGCGCGCGCTAGCTGATGCTATCGGGTTAAAACGGCGGTTTTCCTTAAATTTAGCATACAAACACAAGCACACGGCGGCGGTGTGTTTTCCCAGGCGCAGGCTAGCTGATCTTTATCTCCCTATCGGTTTAAGCCGCGAACCGAGCAGGTCTTGGTTACGGTGCGCGAAACCCTGAGACCCGGGTACCGGCCGGAGCAAACCGCCAACACGCCACGGTGCCCTCGCTGCACGCGAGGTCATTAGGTTAGCGCTGGGCCGCTCCGCCGGCCAGTGCTCATGATTTCGCAACGAATCTCGGAAGTAGCGCGCCTCCATTCGCTCGCTCACGTACGCCACACATCCATGCAGAGATGACCCAGTGTGTGCCGCGAGACAATGACCGAAATCAAGTGCATCTCATTAGATTGGGCCACGGACCCCCGCGGAACCAGCTCGATCCGTGCCTGCCTACTAGCGAACGTTGAAGTGAAGTGAATCTCCCGGATGCGACGAGATCGGCGATTGGATGCTGTGCGCGCGGATCGATCGGTGTATTCTTTGCGGAAACCGTACCAAGGACACACCGGCCACCGCCAACGGAATGTTCGTTGAACCTGCTGCGTGGAGCGGCCACCACGCTCAAGGTAACGAGCGCACACGTTCACGACGAAACGTCATCCGAACCGCGGCGATTGTCCGCTCGCTTTAATTGGCCGTCGCGACGTGAAGCGATTTCCGAACCGCCGCTCGTTCTTGCGCACCCGGCTGGAATCCAAGAATCAGGCGCAAGTCACTCCACCCGGCGCAAGATGCACAACGTAGCGAAAGGTGCCGAACGGGCAAGGTTAATTGTAGGTACACCGTCGCCTTCGAATCCTTTCGCGTCGGTTTGTTCTAGCACCTAGACCGCTGACTCACTCACATCGCCCTTAGCAGTGACTTCGGTCCGGTGGCATTGCACTTGAAATGCAACGCGGCGATGCGCAGCCAACCGTTGCAACGAACCAACCAGACTCACACACTGCTAAACGCAATGCACATGGTGATAAAGTGGTGTCTATCGCGCGGTCGAGACTTCAACGTCGATCGGTTCGGATCGAAACTTGATGTCGATCGAGCCCCTGCGGAGCAGACGCTCCAGACACCGAACGTGTGAGGTGAGTTATGAAGTTCTTCCGCTCATAAAAACAACACACACACACACAGACTCAATCGGAATGTGATGAATTGTGGTTACTGCTAGGGCGATCGAGGCAGTAGGCGTTGGAAGAGTTTGAATTGTGAAACGCTTCAACCGGATGTGTCTGGGGCATGGTGCAATCGCTGCGTTTCGCTCGTCGTCCATCAAATGGACCATAAAATGGTCGATTTGGATTGGATTTCGATTTCGGGACAACCGGCCCGCTGCGTTCTGAGGCGATGGTGGCGACTCGCGTACCTACATCCAGCAGCATAATTGATACATCATCAGCGGATCGATCGCGTGCCAACGGTGTCGTCGCATTCCGGCGCACTGCCTGGAGGTTGCGTTTCGATTGTCACCGGTCGAGCGGCTCCATCGGCATTCGCCATCGCACGCGACACGCAACACGGCACGGGGCAAGGATTCTCCGGACTCGGAAATAACCTCGAGCAGCGAGCGAGATCGCACCTGCCGGTGACCTTAGCCCATTAGGCTGCTACATTCTATCACGACACAATTGCGACATGCCTAATGATCCAACCACGAACGCACACCGGCCGCACTAACGATGCCGAGCCGTGTACCGTCACTTAATTACTTCTTTAAACAAAACTAACGCAACGCAACGTCGTGTACGCACCAAACCGCACAATACCGCGGCTCATTAAACTCGACCAAACTGTGGCAGTTCCGGCATGCGGACGGTGCGCGTCCACGGAGCTCACGTCGCACGGAGTGGTTAGATTAATCGACCGCATTATCCTTACTCCCAGGTTCAATCAACCGTTAGCAAAACGGGTCTGTTTGCATGAAGCCTCGGCGCCGGAGTATTAGGAGTGAATTATTACCGTACTGCACATTAATCACCCAAAGCAACGAACGTTTCGCGCCATTCTAGACCGGCTGCGGCTTTGCCCCCGTCCCCGGCGGAGGTCGTTTCACGATCGCGGCCGATCGGAAAACTGACACCGCAGAACCAATTAAACCGTGCGCCGCCGGTTCGAAGGTTCAGCCGGTCGGGACGAAGGGCGTTTGCGGGCGCGTGCCATGCCGTGAACGCATTACGGCAGCGTAGGAAGGTTCGGGGGGGGGGCGGGGGGGGGGGGGGGGGGGGGGGGGGGGGGGGGGGGGGGGGGGGGGGGGGGGTTTGTCGCCCGCTCGCGTGGTCCGTACGCACGCACGAATGACTTGCGTTGATCCCCCTCGTTGATCGAATCGAATGCAAAGTGGCATTTTCGGATTGTTTCGCTGCACGGTTTACCGCTAGCCGGTGGGCTATTGAATTAAATGGACCGCGTCAACCGCGGTCAGCTGTTGGTGCCGTGCCGTGTTTATTTGCGTCAACACGCGTGGCAATTGTTGTTTACATTCGAACGATGTAAAAGGCCACCCGGGTGGATTTGATAGTACTAACGTGAGCAAGAAAAAAAAACGAGCAAATTAGAGTTTAACCTTCGCACTGTAAAATATTGTCACTGCAACTACAATAATATCGAGTATTATCGCTTCAACACATCCTAAAAAGCCTATTTAGAGCTGATCCCTGCTCGTTCGGCATTAGTTTCGTCTATCTATCTTCGCCTAGTTGAGCACTTGTGTTCGATAAAATATCAACTTTTAGTTAACTTAATTTTCTGCGTTCAGGTTAGCCCGTGCTGAATCAATCAAAGCAACCAGTGTACCGGCGTTAGGTCGACTCCATTTCACCCCCATGCATCGTAGCGCAATCTCCAGCAGCGTTCTGCCGTCCTTCACCCACCGTTCACCATCGCCGTGGTCTTGCACTGCCCTCGTGTCCACGAGACTCGCCAGATCCAGCCCCTCGTCCCGGTGGCGTGCCAGGTACCCGGCCAGATCGATTTCACTGCGAGATTCCTTCTCCGCCAGCACCGGTTCGCCGGTGACCGTTTCGGCAATCACAATTCCGAACGCAAAGATGTCTAGCGAGGGTGACACATCGCCCCGGACCGCTTCTGGTGCCATGTATGCATTCGTCCCGATGATGCTGGTCGTCGTGCGCGAGCTCGTCCGCTTGATCAAACCAAAGTCGCACAGCTTTGCGACGTCCCGGTCGAGCAGAATGTTGGCCGACTTCACATCGCGATGAATCACTTCGGCCCGATCGTGCAGGAAGGCGATTGCGGAGGCAACGTCATGCAGGTACTTTACCCGCCGCGCAGCCGGCAGATGCCTGTGACCGGTGCGAACCGCCGCTAGGGCCGTCTCGAGGTTACCGTCCCGAAGGTACTCGTACACCAGGCACAGCTGCGGACCGTCAGCGCTGGAACCGAGCAGACTGACCACGTTCGGGTGGGAATGATGGGAAAGTATGTCGAGCTCCAGTTGGAACTTTTCGCGACACTTGTACTTGTCCGGATCGAGTCGTTTAACGGCCGCAACCGGGATGGCCGGAGAGAGCTGAACTGTCAGAAATACCGTCCCAAAGCCACCGGCACCGATCGAGCGGCCATCTGGAGAGTTCACATCGCCATTTGTGTACGGTTGTGGGTTGAAACCATCGGTAGCGGTGCGAAGCTGATCGTACGAGAATTGTAGCACCAACGTTGTCGAGGAAAATTTGATTAAATCACTAACGGAGTCGCCACTGTGCGGCGTTGAGGCAACCGAGCTGGTGTCACTTTCGATCGTGTTGGATGTGCTCTGATCCGAACCGAGCATAGACAGCATCGGTATACTGTCGTGCGTTCGGTTCGTGCTACTGGAATGTATCTGCTGGCCATCGGAAGCGGGACTTAGCAACGCCGACAGTGCGGGGATGTCTTTCACCGCCGATCGTGGACTACCGGGAGCGATATTATCTTCCTTCACACTGTCGTTCCATCCAAAAATGGATAAATTTGGAGCCTCCACCTCGTTGCCATTGTTCGGTTGCCCATAGTTACGATCGTTTTGTAGTTTGGATGATTCCATTACCTCGCGTGCCTGGTTCGCGGAGTCACCCGTTATACCGAGTGCCGAAATCATCGGCAGATCGTTCGCTAACGGTGGTTCCTGCACTCGCGCATGTGCCTTGTGCGTTGTCGCACCCTTCACTGGGCTCGATGGACCCGGCACCTGGTCCGGATAGCGTTCCAACATTTGCGGGTTTCGTATGTCGGACGAATCCGATCCGGACCGGGTGTCGTTGTTGCTGGAGGAAAATACTGGCTGCTCGGCAGAAACTTGCCGATCGCTGACCGAATTCTCCTTTATCTCAACGCGCTTCATCGGACACATTTTGTCGTAGTAGTCGCGATTGTTGTCGATCGTCACCGATTCTACGTTGTGCTGCAGGATCGTAGAGCTTGGGTAGCTTATCCCATTCAGCAGCGATTCCGTCTGATGGTCTTCCGGGATCGTCACGTCGATCGGTGCGCCCGGACCCTCGCTCGGACGAGCCGGAGGTTTTTCCCGCAGCAGCGTCGTTAGATATTCCGCCGCACGGATCTGTTTCGCGCGCACCAGCAACGTCAGCAAGTGAGCTACGGTGGGTCGCTCCCGCCCAGATATGGCCCATTCGTCGAGCAGCAGTTTGGACGGCGATGAGCTCGTTTTCTTGCTCTCCGTCTCCAGAAGGCTACAATCAAAGCACTACTATAAGCACAGGGCACAGCGTTTAAGTCGGTGTCACTTCTGGTTCGATGAGTTTTTCGGCGCGACTCGCAGCTACAATGACTCACCTTTCGTTTAGCCCGGTGTACTTGAGCGTGTAGTCGCTCTTCGCTAGATCGTCCAGGTTGCGCGGAATCAGGTACAGGAATTCACGCCAGCCCTCGCTAGTGTCCAGGATGTGGGCCAAAGTATCCAGGTGGAACGCCATGTGACGAATTTCCATGTTTCGGTGCATGATTTTGGTGAATCATTCAACTGAAAACCAACGCAGAGGGCCGAGGAATGTGTTGTTTTGATACGATTATTGTTGTTGTGATTTTGCGTGTGACGCACTGTTCAATTGACAGCTCTCGTCGTGTCGGTGTCGGCGTTTGACAGTTCACGTATATTTTGTATTTGTGTCGATTTGCCGAGTGGTTTTCTCGCGTGTGGAAAGCGAGTGAGCCGGGAGATTTATAAACAAATGTGTAATTTGCCTTAAAAGTCGAGATCATCCCACTTAGCAGAGGCCTGCCTAAGCCCGACCACAACCACAAACGATGGAGCGCAACCACCGGGAGGACCAATGCAACGAGATCGAAGCGCTCGACTCGATCTACTGCGGTGAGCTGGAGGTGTTGGAAACGGATCCCCACAAATTCCGACTACCGATAGCCACGACCGAGTACGATCCGGAAGTGGAAACGGAAGGGCTCTCCTGCCAGCTACTGTTCACATACACAGAAAAGTACCCGGACACGGCACCGCTGGTGGAGATCGAAGAGCCGACCAACTTCCAGGATGGCTACGAGGAGGAGCTGCTGAAGCACATCCACAGCACGATAGAGGAGAACATCGGCATCGAGATGATCTTCTCGCTCGTGTCTTCCGCCCAGGAGTGGCTGAACGTAAAGTACGACGAGCTCAAGAATGCTGCCGAAACGGCCAAGGTAGAGGCGAAACGAAAGGTCGAAGAGGAGGAGATGAAAAAGTTCGAAGGTACGCGCGTCACGGTGGAAACGTTTATGGCGTGGAAAAGTAAGTTCGAACTGGATATGGGCATTACGGAGCGGAAGGAGAAGGTGGCGGCCGAAAACCGGAAGCTAACCGGCCGAGAGCTGTTCCTCAGCGACAACACGCTGAACGAGTCCGATCTGAAGTTCCTGATGGATGCTGGGGAGTCGATCGAAAGTGTGCGTATCGACGAATCGCTCTTCCAAAACATTGATGATCTTGAGCTGGACTCGGACACGGACGACGAGGATTACGTACCGGAGTAATGACGCGGGGAAACGTGTTAAAGACTGTGGCGAACGGCCGAAATACAGTGAAAGTTATTCCTTACGGGAAGTCGGTTCGTTTTATTTGCAATTTTAAGTGTACGTCCTTAATTTTTCGCTTAATCCTTAATTTCTGTTATTGTGGCTGTACGCAACGTTGGCTCGAGATCGTCCAGATCCACATCGGAATCATCGTCGGCATCGTTTTTGCTGTTCTGCTTGCTGGCGTCTTCCTTCTGTTGTTGCTCACTCTTTTTCTCCCGTGGGAAGTCAAGCTTCGGCCACGTACCAGGTTCTGCTTTGACCAGCGTTATTTCCACCTTCGTACCGAACATCTGCACCTTGCACTGTGTTACATCGATGACCTGCATATGTTGAAAAAAATAAATAAAACAAAACATAAGTTACGATTCTCGGGGATAAGATTGTAATCGTGAACACTTACCCCACGCAGCTCCATGTCCAGGTTGTACTGGTTTCCGTCCTGCTGGGGGAACACCAAGCAAATCGCTAATCGTATCGGGTTCACGCGCACGTAACTTTTCGCGTAATGATAGCTCTTTGCGTACACCGTCACCACCACCGTCGTGGCCGTCTGGTGCCAATCCATGCGACATTTGATCGCTTTCGATTCATCCTCCTCGCTAACCCACAGGTGCTTGCCCGTTTCACAGCCCGCCTGATTCATGAATGCCGTAAAGTCGGACGTTTTACGTTGACAGCAGGACCAGAACTTCATTCCCTCGTGAAAGATCGGTACACCCGGGTGATACACGCACGGCACATTCTCGTTCGTTTTGGCGTTCTCGTAGGTGCAGCTGCATCCTCCGTGCTTACACACAGTTCCGGCTTCTATAGCTGCCAGCTCGGTGGCACTCTTCTTCTTCACCGCGACGGCAGGCATTTCATCGATCTGCTTCCGAAAGGCGGGTGCCACCCATGGTTCCAGCGCTGTCAGCACTGTCTCGAACGCAGGACGCTCCATAGCCGGACGAATCGGTTCACGGATCTTCACTTCCACCGGTGCAGTGTCCTCAGTTAAGGTGCTATCCTCTTTGCGTTTCTCAGGCTCGGGCGGTTTCGCGTTCGAATGTAAACCCTGTGTGCATCCTTTGATGTTGAGGAACTCGGTGAAGTCCACACTTTTCTTATTGCAACAGCTCCAGCCTTTGTAGGCATCGTGGAAGAAGGGTACGCCGGGATGATGAACACAATCTTTAACGGGGAATGAACGAGGAGTTTTAGTTATGTTATTGAACGTTTTAGGAAGGGCAATGTTCACATACCTTCGGTATTATTTTGTGGGTCAAAATTTTGACCGCATCCTCTGTTGTAACAAACCACTCGCGATGTCATGATGTACTTTTTCTTAGCGTACTCGTTACGTTTGACCTGACAATAGAATTTTGTCCTTTTTAGGTAAATAACTGATACCGGTTAATGCTCTTGATTGATAGCCTTTTTGCACTGGTATGGGATTATGCGATGCTTTATTTATGTTTTTGTGAAAACTACGAGAAATTTCGCGAATAAACTAGAAACACATGCAAACTATTTTCAACCGTTCATTTTTTTTATTATTTGGTGGAATTCGCTATTTTGACAGATGCATGTCGAGTAAAAATTAACGCTTAACAGGCATACACACAATGAACTTGCAGTGAACACTTCCAAAACGCTTGACTAGAATCACAGCACAACAAGTTATGTTCTATGTAATTAGATACTAGACCCTGGTTTTAGTACCTGGATTTTTATTTGTCTTGGCTTTATATTAAAAAATGGTTCGGTCTATTCATAATGAAACAACTAACCGCTACCTCAACCGGATAATCCGTTATTACGTTTTTAAAAACTCCACATGACAGAACCTTTAGCGTTTCATTGTGTTTAACCGTGTATTCGTTCTCGTCTGAACAAATCAAAACATAAACAAATCGTTTCGTGCGTGTTTTTGGGGTCGCGGCAAAATCATTTAAATATTGTGCTATATAACATCTGCAATCTAGAACGGTAAGCCGTTAATGTTTTTTTTATCTATATACAATTTTATTGATCTCATACATTCATCTGCCGTGGCTCGAAACCAATCCAAAAATCACTCGGCCCATGAATAAGTCCGGTTTGCCGTTTCGTTATATCCGGCAGCTGGTCCGAAGCACGTTGCCGTAGATCGAAACGCTGCATGAGTGTGGCCAACAGAAGAAACAACGTATTGCGCGTGTACGTTTGACCCGGACACTCATGTTTGCCAACACCGAACGAAAGGGAACGATCCTTCGACAAGACCAGTCGGCCTGATACGTCCAGAAAGCGATTCGGTCGGAAGGTACGTGGGTCACCCCACACCTCTGGTTGATTATTGATCTGATCCAGATCGAACATCAGAAACGTGTTCTCGCGTATGTTGTACTCCTCTATGGTTGTGTTTTGCACCGCTCGATGTACGATGCCGGAGGGGATCAGGGTGTCGATACGCAGGCTTTCCCTTAGCGTGGCCTCCGTGTATGGTAGTTTCTCGCGGTCGTTCAATGATGGCAGTCGGCCACTTCCAACGACATCGTCAATTTCTTGCTGCATTCGTATCATGACGTCCGGATTGAGCAACAATCGTTCGAGAAGCATAGATAGTTGCGTGCCCGCCCCCGAGATAGCTGGTAGGAAGCAATCGGCGAGACCTAAAACCAGTTGGTCGTCTGCAATAAAAGGATTTCCATTATTGAAGCCTAGTTTTGTGGAAGTAGAACGCAATACGCACACTGAAAGGTCGGTTCGTCCTCCTGTGGAGCATGGTTTTGCATTTCGCGAAGATAAACATCGACGAAATGGCGAGGATTGCTTGGATCAAAAGTTTGTTGTTGTTTCTGGATGATAGATTCCAGAAAACTACAGGTACGTAGCATTGCACGACGCATTTTGTTGTATTTGATGTTGAAGGGAAATATAAATCGCATCCAGGGAAAATATGAATAGATGGTTCCGTAATCATCGGCATTTCGCGAGAACAGCAACCCATTTTGTGCGGCCCTGTAAGATTGTTGAATAGGTGTTAAAAAACACATTCCAAAATGAATGTTTATTATTACTTACTGCAGCAATGATTTGGCCGTAGCGCGTTGAAACCGCTCACCAATCACTATTTGCAGGAAGATATTCCCCAGCGTCACAAAAAAGGCTTCCGGGCATTTCACGAACCCACCGTCCTGCATAAAATGGCCTTCATATTCGTACCGTTTACCCGACGTTAACTGCTCCACCAGCTGCTGCAGCTCATCTTCCACCTCCAGTTCATACCGTTCCGATCGTCTACCAAACCCGTAGTCGCGAAGATGGCGCAGGAAGAACCATCGTTGATCCTTCCACGTCAAACCGTCGATAAAATTGAGCCCGCGCCGACGAAACTCCTTCTGGCGCAGTCGCGCAAGGAACAGATCCGGTCGTCCGTCAAACTCTCTCCGTGTCAGTATCTTCCGCGCGAGCTCAGCGTCCTCAACAACGAGCACTGGAGCACCGGCCAGCGACAGGCCGAGCAGCTTGGTGCGGTAGTATTTGGCCAATTTTTGCGCGGCTCGGTGCAAATGGCGATAGTTAAGTAGCAGCAGCAGTGCATAATCCTCGAGGAAGGGAATACGCGGTGGGCCGGGTGGATAATTGGGTGGCCTTTTAATGTTGTTCAGATAGAACCGGTACGACAGCAGCAGTACCACCGCGCAACCAAGCACTGCACTTATGAGAACCATTTGAAGTAGCGTGGCAAAATGTGATTCCAACTGCCGCCACAGCGCTCTTATAAAACTCGAGCAACCGTTCAAACTCATTACGCTGTAGTGCAGGCGTTCGTTTGCCACGCAATGGTTGAACTTGATCGTGGGGTTGGGTATGTTAAACTAACCTCAAACACTCAACTTTGGCCACTAAATTTAAACACGCATGTATTCGTTTCGCATAACATTAAAAATCCTTAACTATTTGATCAATTATCGATCACTTGTAAATAAAAAAGAAACGAAAATTGTAGACAGTTATGCCATTTGTGGAATTATAATGTGTGTGGTTAAAAAAAACTGTCATCATTTTGGAAATTTTTTTTTTACCATTACCTATGCCTCGTATCATCAACAAAAAACGACAGAAAAAATAGTAAGATAAATTATTTAGGTGCTGTATATTTGTTGTAGATTTCCTGGTTTTACATACATAACAAATCTTAAAATTAACGTTTTCTTTTATGCATAAGACACTGCTATTTGGAGCATTGAATGTGTGTGTGTGTGTGAAGGGCAAAATAGAATGCCGTTCATCTGGCGCATCTATCTCGGCTCAAACTTGAGCCAATAATCTTTCGGCGTGATAATAACCCCCGTGATGCGCTTGCTCAAATCCGGCAACCGTGCGTTCGGCAGCAGGCGAAGATTAAAGTTCTGCATCAGTGCGGCCAGCGTCAGGAACATAATGTTCCGCGCAAACGTTTCACCCGCGCACAACCGCTTGCCCGCACCGAACGGTAGGGAAATGTCTTTCGCCAGGCAGAGGTGGCCGTTCGTGTCGAGGAACCGTTCCGGCCGGAAGCACTCCGGATCGCCCCAGTACTCCCGCTGATTGTGCATCGCATCCAGCCCGATCAACACGAGCGTATCCTTTGGCAGATCGTACCCGTGCAGGGTCGTGTCTTCCTGCACGCGATGTGCAATGCCGGACGGGACGAGCGTATCGATGCGCATTCCTTCCCGCAGCGTTGCCTCCGTGTACGACAGCTGGGGACGATCATCGAGCGTCGGCAGCCGTCCGTGTCCGACCACCTCGTCGATCTCGCGTTGCATCCGCCGGACCACTTCGGGATTGTGCAGGAGACGCTCGAACAGAAGCGCCATCTGCGTTGTGGCACCGGAGATGGCGGGGAAGAAGAAATCCACCAGCCCGAGAACCAATTGATCATCTGTGAATGGCAATCGAGGATATATGTCAACCAACCAACCAAGTGGCAACGAAACGAACGGTGCAACGGATTCTTACGCTGGAAGGTAAAGTTCGGCTCCTGCGGTGTACACTTCACCATCTCGCGGAAGTAGAGATCCAAGAAGCAGCGCACGTGGCTTTCATCGAACGTGCGCAGATACTTGTCGATGATCGACTCGATGAACGCGTTCACGTTGAGACTTGCTTTGCGGATCACGTCGTACTTCTTCGAGAACGGATAGACGTACCGCAGCCAGGGCAAAAAGCTCAGTATGGTGCCGTAATCATCACCGTTCCGTTGAAATTGCATAGCATTGGCACCGGTTCTGTGAAACAGACGACAATCAAGTACGGGATCAATGTTACACAACGTCATACTTGATGTGCAAATTCTAGCTTATATATTTAATAATAATAATTCAACACAGCCATTTGCGACGCACTGTTGTGGCAGAACATTAACGCATTAACGATTGCTGACAAGTCGTTGTTCATACAATGTATAAATTAAATCACAAATAAGTTGAGCGGAGATCAACAAATGCCGCTCTACCCGTCCTATAATCGTTTGATACACCAGAGCCCGAACGCGTGAGCCTAATAATCGAGGAACTTTGATATTAACTCTACCGCAATATTGATAGGCATGAAGGTATAACTTCCTTTGTTCTCCTTTAATTAGAGCAGCACTTGTGTTCAGTAGGCTATGCACGTGTGATGCAAAAAAGTGTAAAATATTGCACAATAATGTTAATATCTTCCATTAGATTTAAACCAGATAAAGCTCGTAAACCTCCCCGATAGGAGGGGAGCGAGCGAGATCATACGGCCATGCTATTATTAAATTATTAATGTCACCACAACTGGCACGCTATTCTGGCGGGTATTCTTCACCAAAAACTTCACTCGTACGTCACATGTCTGAATCAAAAGTACACTAGAAACACCCACTTTGGCACAACTTTCGGTAAGTAATTCAATATGCACTCACTCGAACAGCACGCCCGTCTCCTCGCGGGACAACCGCTCGCCGGAAACGATCTGCAGAAACGCGTTGGCGAAGCAGCTAAAGAACACATCCGGACACTTGGCGTACCCGTCACTACGCACGATCGCTTTCTCGTGCTCATGCTTCGCGCCGTACTTGAGCAGATCGATCAGCGCCAGCAGCTCACTGTTCACTTCGATCTCGTGCTGGGCGTACCGTCGCCCGAACCCGTAATCGCGCAGGTAGCGCAGAATGAACCAACGCTGCTCCTTCCAGCTCGGACCGTCCGTAAAGAAGATGCCCCGGCGGTTGAAGTCCTTATCGCGCATCCGCGCCAAATACAGATCCGGTCGGCCATCGAACTCCTTCCGATTGAGGACCTCCCGTGCGATGGACAGATCGTTCACAACGATCGTGGCAAAATCCTTGAGCCAGAGGCCCAGAATTTTGGTGCGATAGAAGTCACCGAGCGCGACCGCGGCTTTATGCAGGTGGTTGTAATTGATGGCCAGCAGAATCCCGTACCCGCCGATAATGGGTACAGTACCGGGCGGTCCGGGTGGGAAGTTTTTGCCCGGCCGGCTGTACAGTGGCCGCAGCAGACGATAGAGCAGTAGCAGAAACGCAACGCCCCACAGCACCAGACTGGTGGAGGCGAACATCTTGCCGGTAACTGAACCGGTTCGTGTATTGTTGAGGAGTTTTTATAAGAGATAACCGGGGCCCGGGTGCGCGGGCTTCCGCTGTCCGGGCTGATAGGAGATGCGGCTCGCGTGTGTGCGGTGCATGGAAAAGCCCTCTCCGCAGCAAAGATGGTGATCACTCGCCATTGTACTTGTTGTAGTAACGTCCCCTCCTGCGCCTCCTTCTCTCGGTCAACGTTTGGATTTTTTTCTTGCTCTATAATTTAATGAAGGAGGACTAGATTATGTCTGTACGATGGTGCCTGCCAAGATGTTTTCGTGCGTTGGACTAACCTGTTTGTCCCTAAAAAAAACCGCGAGACACTTCCCATCAAACAGTTGTTTGTTTATGTTTTGTATTACTTTTTTTTGCAAAGATTGCAAACCGCAAACATGCAATAAACATTTTTATCAGCGGTGCGTTTTTTATAGACGTAATTGTCGAACTTCCGCATCTGTCGTGTGAGTTTGCTTTTTGAATGCATGCAAATTGCGCGATCAACACTGGTTGATCGATTATGGTTGTGCATTAATACCAGCAGTGGAGGTGGCCTAATAACTACAGTCGGCATTAGCGATATCGGTTCAAGTTGTGTCGTCCTATCGGATTCGATTAGGTGATGGAAACGAAAAAGACAAACGATAAAGTACACCGGAGACGCTTCGTAAATAGTGATACACTGATTATATTTGAACTGCTCGAGCACTGTTTGTACTTAATAACTATTCGTATTGTGCGAAACACGCACGCAAACCACACACTGATAGTGTCCCCGTCGGTAGGAACGTTGCTTTTACGGCTGGTAATACTTTTTTGCGATAGAATCAAATAAGTCTCAAAGTGTATCAGCAATACAAATGAGCTGTTAAGCGGGCCCGCCTGTCAAGCAACACGTGCCCTTTCGACGGGTGTGATAAATAAAACCTTATTTCTATACGCCAATAAACGAAAGCAGCACAACTCCAAAACAGCAAACACCGATTAACGGGGGGAAAATTTAATTGTAAAATCGGGTGCCGTTCTAATGACACCGGTCAAATGATGCGCCGGATCAGGTGTATGCTCCATCGTGAAGGTAAACTGGTGCACCAGTGTCGCCACCGTAAGGAAGAGCGCATTGCGGGCGAAAGTTTCCCCGGCACAAACGCGTTTGCCCGCACCGAACGGCAACGAGCGATCCAGTTCGAGCGACAGTTTGCCTTCCGCGTTGAGGAACCGTTCCGGGCGGAACGTGTGCGGCTCGGGAAACACATCCTCCTGGTGGTTCGCGTAGTCGAGCCCGTTGATGACGAGCGTTCCCTTGGGGATATGGAAACCGGCTAGCTGTGTGTCGACGGTAGCCACGTGCGGGATACCGGACGGTACGAGCGTATCGATGCGGAGTGCTTCACGCACGACGGCTTCACAGTACGGCAGCTGGGCCCGGTCGTCTAGCAGCGGAAGACGCGATTGACCGACGTGCTGTTCGAGCTCGGGGTACATTTTCTCCACCACCGACGGATGTGCTACCAACCGCTGGAGGATCAGCCCGAGCTTGGCCGGTATGGCGGAGAAGGCGGGGACCAGAAAATCGGCGCATCCAATAATGAGTTGATCATCTGCGTGCAGAGCAGAGACATGATGAGAAAGTGCGTAACGTTGAACAAGCATTTGCGATCGTGTGTACTTACACTCAAACCCAAAAACATCACTACCACTGGTTTGCTTGTTGCCATTGAGTCGAATTTCACGGATGTACGCGTCGATAAAGCACCGGATGTCGTCTTCGTTGTACGTTTGTTCACACTTTTCCGCCAGCGACCGGATCACACCGTTTGCCTTCCGGTTCACGTCACGCAGCACCTTGTAGCGACTGAAACCGGGCAGCAGATGCCGGATCCACGGGATGTAGCTCAATGCCAACCCGTAGTCATCACCTTGGCGGTGAAAAGCAAGCGAACATTTTCCGACACTGTCGCATGGAAACAGAAGAGAAACGCGTAAATGGCATGTGCCAAAATTAGTAGGCGATGCGAGCACCAACACACAAACACACACAAACAAATGAACAGCATTTACTCACTCGAACAGAACCGCTTGATCTTCCCTTTCTAAGCGCGTTGCGGTTAGCATCCGCAACATCACATTGGAAAAGAGAGCGAAAAACACTTGTGGACAGAGCGCGTATCCGGTCTTTTCGTCCACTACCGCCCGCTCGTGTTCGTGCTGCGGTCCGTCCTTGAGCAGTGCAATCAGTTCGACCAGGCCGGCCTGCAAATCCTGCTCCACGGCGTCATTCCGTCTACCGAAACCGTACTCGTGGAGTGTTTTGAGGAAAAACTTTCGCTGCTCGCGCCAACTGTCACCATCGGTAAAGAAGATGCCTGTCATCGATCAGCAGGTAAACAGAGTGTAATCAGTTGAACTATCAGCACAGATTAAACGCTTCCCACATACGTAGCCCCCGTCTTACCTCTCCTCGCGTAATGCTCATCACGCAGCCGCGCCAGAAATAGATCGGGTCGACCGTCGAACTCGCCGCGCTGCAACACTTCGCGCACCGTTTCGTGATCGTTCACAATGATCGCCGGAAGTGGACCGAGATGTAAGCCGACCAGTTTGCTTCCGTAGCGCTCGCTCAGTTTGGCTGCCGCCCGATGCAGATGGTGGTAATTAAGGGCCAACAGAAACGGATAACTACCGAGCAGTGGCACCCTTGGCGGTCCCGGTGGGAAGCAATCCGATGGCCGGTGAAGGGCGTATCTTATCGCGCACGAAACGAACAGCACGACGAGTGCCGCCAAAATTAAATCCTCCATCGATGATATCATAATGGAGGTTGCCGATTACGATCCCGTGGAGAGCGGGGAAGGGGACGATTGCGTGACAGTAATTAGTGGTGACGCGATGTCCAAAGACAAATATCTTCAAAATCACAACGCGCACCGGAGCTGTATCTACCGAATTCGACCAAAGTTCACGAGTGACTGAAGTGCGGACCAACGACATGCCTAGAACCGCAGGTTTGGTTTTGTCGTCTCCCGATCATGGTGCACGAGTTACGTCGTGGTTTTTTTTGGTTTTGTTTTTCTTTCCCCGGAGTTGTCCCCGGAGTCGGGGCATCGTGCGTTTGTATAGGTGTCTCCAAGAGTGATCCAGATGGTGGTGGTCCCCATCCCTCCCTCCGTCTCCCCCTTGCTTCGATATTATGCGTTTCCGCGCACCGCAAGATGGAGAGCAAAACCGCGGGAACGAGGCGGTTTCGTGTTCGGATTGCTTTTCGTTCGTGATGATGGTGGTGCGCGTATTTTTAGAAGGCGCAATATATCGCCACACATCATTCGCTTCTCCAGGGCGCAATAGGAAGAACAACCCGCACCGACCCGGAGAGCGGACGATCCGAAGGATCCAGCGTTTCCCAAGGGTGGACTGGTTTTGGTGCGGGTATTGGTTACTTTCTGGCTCAGTGGACCTATGCAATCAATCCATTACATGCAAGTAGGGTTTGCGTTTTAAATCGTTCACAACAGTGAACAGCTGAACCGTCTCTCCTTAGCAAAAATTGACTAACCACGTTTCAATTTCAAAAGCAGATAGCGAAGAAGATACTCAATGTTTGGTAAAACATATGAAATTTGAATTTGTCAGAATACTTGCTCTCTAGCACCACCCGAAGTTAAGAGCCGCTGATTCCAATGGCACAACGGTTCTGGAGATGATTGAGATACGCAAAAATCTACTTCGAAGAGGGTTGGAAGTCTACTTCCCCTTACAATTCACCCGGGCGCTTGAGTGGACACAAAGAAAAAAAAGGAACGGCACGAATGCCGTGGAAGGGTTGGTTGGTGCTGAATTGCGTAAGTGCACCGTTCGGTGCGAACCCGGAGCAAAGCGCGTTGCCATGGCGACGCATTAAATGCGTTTCGGAAGCGACCGGGTAGTCTTATTCCCGTGTTTGCTTCTACGTCGTTGTGTTGGTGGCTAGTGCAGAAGAAAAAAAGGGTCCCACTTGAGCTCGCATGCCTGCGGAAGAGAACGGTTTAAGTTTTAGTTTCATTTAAATCGTGTTTATCAGGACCCAGATGAACGGGCTTGCAGGGCCAAATCACCGCGTCAGCTGTGCGTGCACGCTCGGAAGCCCAACCACGCGACATACGATATTGACCGAAATATTCGAAACCAAAGCAAACAAAGAACTCAAACATTGGCCGCGCAATAGTGGACCTTGGTGACGCCGAGCGTTCAAAGGGACCAATCACAATAGAGGACGCGCGTTGCCGGTTGGTTTATATTTGTTTGGCTTTATTTGTATTTTGATGGCATAATTATTGCTATAAGAAATCAATGTCGTCAACAAGTGGTAGATAGTGGGTCTAAGATAGTGCCGGTGTTCAAACGCAAATGCTTAAAAATGTTCCATAGAATAATCTTTTACTTATTCGTAGGTCGCTTTTAAATGGGGTTTTCGTAAAAATGCGATTAAGTATTGCGGAATCGTCGCTCGTAAAAGTGTACTTGAATGCGCTATCAAAACAGCAGATTATTCTGTCTGCCAAACCGAAAACATGAGTTGTCAGATTTCGCGCAGCATTTGCATGCCGTAACGGGTATTTAACAAACAGAAGCTACCACAAAAAAAAGCTTCATCTGCGTTGATATAGCAACCAGGGCGAGGGTTTGAAGAAATTTTTATGGACCTTGGCACACGCTGATTGTTGTCACTGGTGACCTTCTGTTGTGCTTCCGTTGCCGAAATATAAAATCGGAGCAGTTAAATATGTTTGTTTGATTGCATGCGAAGAAAACAAGCAGCTGCTTAATACCATCTGGTACGATGCGCGACGAACGGGGGCAATTTCTATTTCCAATTAACGATTGGAATGAACCTACCCGCTGGAGCTATGGTCACTTTGATAAGTAATCTGGAGCGCAGTAAAAAAAGTATTTTCTTTTTTTTTCAACGTTTCGTTTCTCTTCCCAGAGGCTCCTTACCTCTCATCCCAAAATCCGGCAGTATTTCTCTACCCGGGATGGACGGGGCGACCGTGCTGCTGGTGGAACGCGCAACGGAGGCGATACGATGCTGCAAAGTACCGCGGCTCCTAACTAGCATCGAGGAGGGTCCTCTAGAACGGCCCGGATTTGAGCAATTTCTGCACGTGCTGGATGCAACGCTGCCACTGGTGTTCGATTTGCTCGCCCGCCACGCTTCGGAACTGACCGGGTACGACGAGTACAACGCGGACGATAACGTGCCGTTCAAGGCGGGGCTGGCGCTTGTGCTAGCCGAACAGTATGATGGTGGCGAATCGGACGACCTCGGGGCGGAGTATCGCACCGGTAGCGGTGCGCTGCGAAAGCGTATCGCGCAATTCTTCCAGGGCCCGGAACTAGAGCATCTGCTGACTGACAGGGGCAGTGATCGGGTCTGGCGTCACTTGTACGATCACTATCGGTGCGTTCTATCGGCGGATGAGTGGAAGTATTACCCGGCGGACGTGTTAGGATTTGTACGGCTCGTTGAGTTTCTGTACGGTCCGTACCCACCGAACGTCAATCTTCCGCCCGTGCTGGACGATGACGCAGCGGCGCACATGCTGGCCGTGGGCATTACGTTGGTCGAGTTTTTCGAGCCCGCCTACCGACTGTTGGGGTTGCGGTTGTTCTGCACACTGCTCGGTCCCCGCCATCGGTCGGTCATGCGCCGGACGAACATACACCGCGTGGTGTACAGCAATGCGATCAAACTGTCGGGAAAGTTCAACCAGGAGGTGTTCCTGGAGACCCTCTGGAGATGCATTTTTCTGTACGTGGAGCTGGAGGAGGCTAGTTGTGAGGATTTTACCCAGTGGAACACCGTCGACGACATTATGGAGACGCTGCTGAATGCGCTCATGTTCGAATCGAAGCTCAGCACATCCAGCATTTTATTGCTGTATCTGCTCAAGCTTCTTGCGCTCGATCTCCCAAACTACATCATTGACGCGCTGGACGAAATTCAATCGATCGACAGGAAGTGTCACCTGTACGAGCCGGTGTGCGAGCAACTACGGCAAGATTGTTTGGGTGGCTTCCACAACCGGCGGTACTATCGCTGGCTGCAGCGCATCATCGAGATGCTCCCACACGAGGCCGTCAAATGTCAGGGGTCATCGCGGGACAACGGGCGGTACTGTCATGTGCGTACAGCCGGTGACGACACGGGATGCGTTCGGCGTTCGATTATTTAATCGGTGTTTCCACTCTTCCCGCAGGGGGTTAATCTACTCTTCATACTGGTCACGTTCCCGATCGAACCGGAAGCGGTGCGGGCCCATATTGGGATGCAGACGAATCTGGTCGAGTTTATCAACGTGTTCAAGCATTACGAGCAGGAGCAAAGTGCCGTGGCGGCGAAACGTACGAGTGCAACGAGCGATTTCGTCTACAACACCAAAGCGCTGGTGTCGATCAGCAAGAGCATGCTAGTTTTTCTGACAGCACGTGCGCCGCAGTACTTCCCAGAGCATCCCGGTATGGCGGCACTCGGTCGCCAGCTCGCCAACGACTATGCGGACTGCGATTCCATCATGTACAATTGCATGCAGAGCTTGATCGAAACGCTGCGATAAATTTGGAGGGTTATTTTACACAAATAAACTTTCCACGTAAATGTGAACAATCCGCCTATTTGTGAAGCACAGTGATACAACACATTTGTGCTCGTGTTACTTAATCTTGATATGAGGCAAGCATAGAAAAGAGATTGCTACGTCTTCGGGACCTTTGCTCTTAAAATAACTTGTTTTATTGGCTGATAGTACTATCAAACGTAGCTCCCAATTAAACGTAGCATAACGAAGTGTGTTTTGCTCAACGATGCTAGTAAATCTTACCAAAAATAGATATTCTAAATTTCGGACGATTAATTCGTTTTTGGAAGCAAATTTAAGTAATTTTTTATTTTATTGTTTCGAACAGTTAGATTAAAAACTCACCATAGTTTCGACGAAAATTAATATATCTTGAAATATTTTAAAATTTATTACATTATAAATATACTACAACGCATACCGACTAAAACATCTTCAAACTCATTCATTGTACTCTGTAACATCCCGATATAATTTGAATGTTTGTGTTAAACTAATTGAATGTGCTGCTATTTCGTTGCCATTTTAGTATTTATTTTTAATCCTATCGGGGTAACCGTTCATTTGATTTACAAGAATAGATTCTGTAAATAATTTCTTCGTTGTCATGATCCGTGACTCTGGGTTAATCCCTACCGACAATTTGCGGCTAGTTTGTAGGCGAGGGTGTGTTGCGGAAGGCTGAAACGGGGTGAGGAGAGCAAAAGATGAGAGTGTGTGCGAGAGAAACCC
>KI915040.1:24819942-24866980 GCA_000473445.2 Anopheles farauti
CACCCCGTTTCAGCCTTCCGCAACACACCCTCGCCTACAAACTAGCCGCAAATTGTCGGTAGGGACCCCTCTCGCCCACAAACTAGCTGTCAATTGTCGGGCGGGATCTTTGTGAATAATAACACAAAATCAGGTTGGTCATGGAATTTAACACATCGCCATTGAGACTGTCATAATTGACAATGGTGTTTACGTTGTCTACGGGGAAAAAATTGTATGGTAAAATTCTTGTACTTATGCTCGTACATTTTTCTTCTTTTCGTATAAAAATGAAGTTTTGCCCTTATCTTATTAATAGTAAGGTTTGAATGCGCATCTTGACCGTTGTTTCCTTAGCCGACTATGCCAAAATATGCTACATGAGGCAACCTCCGCGCTGCATACTTTGGGCTACGTGTATGTATTTGACAGCTGCACAAACAAGAACAAGAAGAAGCGCAAAGTTGATGTCGTGTTCGGAAACGCCGCAAAGAATTTGAGCAACACACAAATCACCAAGAAGCAAGGGGAAAATTACGTCCCTGCATTTGGATAGCGTAGTCAAAAACAGGATCTCACGATGGGCATGATGGAAAGCCTGGGCCTCAGCGGACTCGTTAGTGGAGTCCAGCGGATGGACATGCGACAGGTGAGTTGGCTGCTGGCCGTGGCACGGCTGGCTGCCGTTCGGCGCGTCCGTTGAGTGGTTCACTTTTACCCGTTTGTTTCGTTTGGTTTGCAGTTCATGTTCCAAATGCTTAGCTTCGGAATGATCGTCTCGTCGGCGCTGATGATCTGGAAAGGACTGATGGTGGTGACCGGTAGCGAGTCACCGATTGTGGTCGTGCTGAGCGGTAGCATGGAACCGGCTTTCCACCGTGGCGATCTGCTGTTCCTCACCAACCAGGACGAACCGGTGCGCGTCGGTGAGATTGTCGTGTTTAAGATTGAAGGCCGTGATATTCCGATTGTCCATCGGGTGATTAAACTGCACGAGAAGTACGTGTTGTATGTTCGCTCTCGCGAATCGCAATGAGCCAAGCGAATAGCTCTAACATCTGTGTGCGTCCGTTTGTTTGCAGGGACAACGGCACAGTGAAATTCCTCACGAAGGGTGACAACAACTCCGTTGACGATCGGGGTCTATATGCACCGGGTCAGCTGTGGTTGACGAAGAAGGACATCGTCGGCCGAGCCAGAGGGTTTCTGCCGTACGTGGGCATGATAACGATCTACATGAACGAGTATCCGAAGTTAAAATACGGCATACTGGGACTGCTAGCGTTATACGTACTGGTGCATAGAGAATAGGTAAACAATCTTTAACGTACTTCCTTTGCTACAATTTGCCCCGCTGAACCCGTAAGCACACCCGGCGGGTTCCGCTGGTACGGGGTGCTCTCATCGGACACCTGCTCTGTTGTGTTAAATCGTTCCATCAAGACATTTGAAGCGCACCGAAACCGGAAATAGAAGAAACAGCAGTCATCCTGAGTTTGGTGTCTCACACAAAACAGGTGGAAAAATAAAGCAACAAAAGGTAACTTAACAAATCGCTCCGGTCCGTTTTGTTATGGTGGATACATGCAGTTGGTTATCGAGCGATCGAGCGTGTGGCGGCGCGTTCTGCTTAGTTCCCTAGTATCAATCGTACAAGTTATTACCCATTCTCTTGGCGAACGGATTTTCGGAAACACAAGAAAGAAACGATAGTTGTTCATTATGTTGAACCTTTTTATTCGCTTCTCTATCTCCCTTCATTGTCATTGTTCGTTTTTCGCTTGTTGCTCGCCCCGGGTACCCTATTAAGATCATTTGCACCGCCGTGCGGTATGAAAATGTGTTTCATATTTTTCACTATAATCAATAATACCGATTAAATCTCACTTACGAGACACGATTGCTTTTCACCCCTGTGTTGCGGGTTGATAGTGACTGGTTTAAAGTCGCTTGTTTTACACGTCGCAGAAGTATGCTTTATTTTCGCGTTTGCATCCTTCATCTTCACCAGGCAGGTGGTGAATAATCCTATCCTTATGTTTGCCAATAAAAATGTTTTAAATGTAGCGTTAGATTTATTACCTTCCGCTTTCTGTCTGACATGCTCCCTGCTTGCTGTTAAATTCTCCAAAAAAACAAAAAATCAAACGATTACACCAAGGATGCAATTTGCAAAATAAAATGAGAATTTCCCTTTGATATTCTCCGTTTCATCCACCAAATATACAATTATCTACCCACTGCTGCCTGCTGGTAAAGTGTTTGTACATAAAATCAAATCCAACGGGACGGGCGTATGCTTGGATATGCTCTGGAAGAAATGGGCAGTAAGCCGGAAGGAACAGGCACACCAATATGTAACCCATTCGCTGTACATACCTCCCCCAAATCGTTTCAATCGTTTCGTTCACTTTTGCCCTTCGCAAGCACTGCGGGGGTAAGGGTAAGGAAGGAGGAGAGGTTTGATCATCGAGTTTTCCATTTCATTTATTTCTCTGTTACTTTCTCAGCGCGTGGTTGTATTAGTGTTTGCCGCTTGTTCCTTAAACGGTTGTCCTTAAACCTACGAGTTTCTATAAGATTAGAATCACATTTATCTTATATGTTTAGTTATTTTTTGTTGTTGCTCTGCTTCTGTCTTTTCTCCTCATCATTAGTAAGGTTTTACTTTCCGCACGGTGTCTACTTCACAATCACACGTACGCACACACACACACACATACATCTCTGTTAGTAATATTTATTTCCCACGCATGAGAGTGTGTGTGCTGCCGGTCGCAAGTTCGCGTTAAATGTTCACATCGAAAGCGATCGCCTAAAATATAAACTCCGTGTCCGTTGTCCACTATTCTTCACATCCACTGATGCGTATTTCTATGTACAATCTACCTTCCCAATGCTTTGGGTTTGGGGTAGTAATATCGGCAGCATTCGGGGCAATTGAGCTTGTCCCCCGTTCCTTCTGTTCCGCGTCACGTTACGTTTTTTTTTTAATGCAATATGGCGTCACTAGCTAAGGTTCCTGCAAGGAAGTGCCGGGCTGTTTAACTTAATAACTCACGGGAATATGGGCTTTTTGTGGTGATGGTGGCGCAAAAAATAAATCCTTATGGGTTCCTTCGAAACGGTGATGAATTTGGCTGACCTATCTCTTTGTAATCGCTCATGCTTTCCTTCAATCTATCTTTCTCTCGCTCTCTCTCTCTCTCTCTCTCTCTTTCACACACATACACACACAGTCACCCACAGACGCACTTTCGTTAGCTAACCCGAGAGACACGGGAAAAAATATGCGGTGCCCCTGAAAATATATATCTATGCAATCGCGCAGTTCGCAAAACCGATCCTTCTCTACGTGATATGATACGAGCACAGATTGTGGTTGTGAGGTTTTGGTCGGGGAGCGGATAGATAATGTATAAGATCCGGTTGATGCTACGATAAAAAACGTGGAGGGTTTCGTCAGTCGGCCAGTTCTACCGGAGCGCCGGAGTTCGCCGGAGTTCGTTTGCTGTACAAAGTTCGTAGCGGGTTTGGGGTTGGGATGGCGCAGCGTATGTGCGGGCGGCGGAAACGGATGCGGCATCGAAAAACACGGAACACACACACACACACACACACACTCAAGGCGGCGAGTATTTATGCGTAACTAGCGTAGTTAAGATTTTCTCTTCCTTCCTGCCTGATCAGACCGACATTAAAACGCTTCGCACAACGCTTGCCAAGCGCCCGCAGAAGCCTGGCCGAGAAGTATTCTTCGTGCTCGCAGCACGATTTACAGCAAACATTCAGTAGTTGGTTGTCGTGCGTTTCTCTTCTCGCTTTCAAACACGGTACGACTTTTCTCTTCTAATTGGCACGGATTGCGAAACTAAACCGAGTTCCTTATGCGCTCCACTGTGCGATAAGTGAAAAGTGGGTAAAATTTGATTCCTTTTATCGCAATGGATGATAACTATCGGTTAGAGAAGTTTACTTTACTTTACAAAACACTGGGCACGCTCCTTCCCGCAACGGCAAGGCCTACTGGGACGACGGTCACACCAGGCTTAGGCAAAGCAAAAGGCTGCACGAAAACGTAGGCGCCACGGTGATGATGGGGTTTAAAAAATTGAACTAGAATGCGGAAGAGACCTTAGCCTTATGGTATCCCAAACCTATGTATCCTCCTGCGCGCACAACGCGTGCTGCTTATTGACATATTCGAATTGGCGGCCGTCCTCTCGTGCTACTACTTTGCTGTCCTACTTGTATCACCTTGTTTCCTAGCCCATCCCCTTCCACGCGCTCCAGTCGATCGGAGGAATGAATGCTTTGTTATCTATCACTGACGAGGTTTTCGACGTCGGACACCATCACCTCCAGGTCGGATGGGAGCGGTTCGTCGAGCGGTTTTCGGTGGCCACCACCGGGCGCGATTGGCCACTCGAACGGTCGCTGAGTTTTCGGATCGTCCGCACAGGAGGAGGTGTGCGGTCGGCCGTGCTGGTGGTGATGGTGATGGTGTGCCTTCACGTTGAGGGATGTTTGCCGCGCCAGGGCAACCGGTGCGGGTTGCTGATTGGAGGGTGCCACGACGCTACTGCGACGCTGCTGCTGCTGCTGCTGCTGCTGGGGATGCTGGCTGTGCTGATGGTAACCATGGTTACCGCCAGTGCTGGAGTTGTTCGAGTGACTGCTACCGAGCGTTCCCGACGAGCCCGCCGGTCCGTTCGATGCCGAGCGGGACAGCTTCGATCCCGGCTGGTTCGTGATACTGTTCCGACGGCTGCCACCCGACGGTTCGTGGTGATGCAAACCCTGGCCCGACGAACCGTGCCGCTTGAGCGAGTGCAAATTCGACGCCGAGCCGGACTGATGCCGGCTGAGGTTGGTCGAGCTCGAGCGTTTCTGCTCCGCGAAACTGTTCCGCTTGCTGGCCGCGTGCGGTTTGCTGCTGAGGTTCGTTGTGCTCGAGCGGATGAGACATTCCGTGCTGTCGCCTCCGTAAGCTCCACGGAAGGCGTTGTTGCTGTTGTTGTGGATGCTGGAGCGTCGCTGGCGGTTGGAGCTGTTTGTGCCGCCCGCCACCGCTAGGTTGGAGGTACTGCCGCGCGTTCCCGCCGACCCCGCACCACCCAGCCCCGGTTGGGTGGCACTTTTCGCGAGCGGATTATGAAGCCGCGTCCCGCTGGCGCTCCGTGTGATGCGGAACGTGGCCGTGTTGATCGATGGCACTGGGTGGGTTTGATGCGGCGGCTGGTGCTGCTGCGCTTCCGGCCCATCGTCCCCATCGTGACCGAAGGTGACGTTTTCGTACGTGTGCGACGCGTCGTCCGCCGGGTCGTCCACCCTCGTGCCACCACCGTGCCGGGGGTTGAGCGTTTCGTAGTTCGGTTCCGCCAGCGGGTTGCCGATGATGGGAATCTTCTCCTCCGCCACCGGGACCGGTTGCCGCACGAGAATCGCCGAACGTTTCCGGGCCAGATGCTGCTGCTGCGGCTGCTGCTCCTCACCCGTCCCCGGTCCAACGCGCTTCCGGTCGGTGAGCGGTCGGTTTTTGCGCTTCCCGTTCGCCACCACGTGCGTTTTCACGCCCGACACGGCCGCCGGGTCGGTTTTCGAAAGCTTCAAGCTGAACTTGAACGGCGGCTTGTACACGACCTGCAGCCGCACCTTCTCGTTCAGGTTGCCGACGGATTTCGTCTTCACGCGCGCTTTTTTCGGCGAGCGTGAGACGGCCGCCCCTGCCGCCCCGGTCGCCACCCCGGTCGCCCCCATCCCCTGTCCCTGCGTGAGATGGTCCGGCGTGGATTGGCTTTTGCTGAGCATGGCCGCCGGTCCGTGCTCGTACACACCACCCGTTGCTAGCCCGGCCGACTGTCCCGCCACGATCGGTGACTCGAGCAGCCACCGGTGCACCTTCCCGAACGTGTTACTGTGGCTGTGCGCGTCCGATGCGTTCCGGCTCGAGTAGTCGATCACCTCTTTATGCTTCGATTTGGGTTTTTTGTGTTTCTTCTGCTGCTGCTGCTGCTGCTGCTGCTTCGCGGCCGTTTCCTTCACCGGCGATTCATCGGACGGGCCACCCGGGGAGGTGGCCATCGGACCACCCACCCCCGCCGCCGCCGCCGCCGCCACCCCACCACTCGATCGTTTCTTCTTCCGCCGCAGCAGCTTCTTCGGGCTGTCCGAGTTCCCGACGGTGGTGGTGGTCGTCGTCCGGCCAACGTGCCGTTTCACCTGCTTAATGACTATGGTGGCTGGATTGGCGCCAGTGGCCGGTCCGCCCGTTCCGGACGCTTGCTGGCGCAGCTGCAGCTCCTTCGACGTGAACGGTAGCACGGCGGTGGTGGTGGTGGTCGATCCGTTCACCGTCGCCAGCAGCTGCTTCGGTACGGCCGTGGCCGACGGTTGCGTTGCTCCTTTCGCCCCTACCACCGGCGCACCGCCTTTGCCACCGGCCGCCGACGGTTTCGCCCGCTCGCCGCGTACCTTCTTCTTCAGCGGCACCTTCGTGCGGACGGCCGTGTGCACTATCACGCCGTTGTTGTCCTCCGGCAGGCGCACCGTTTCCGTCGTCGCGCTGTGTATGATGGTGACCGTTTTCAGCTTTAGATTCGTACGTTTGCCCAACAGTTTCGCGCTCAGAACCTGTGCGGGAAGAGAAGGAGCGAGAGAGAGAGAGGATGTTAACGATCGATGGAATGAAAAGCTGAACCGCACACAGCGTTCTCTAGTTTGCTAGCAGTCTGCTTCCTCCGCACGGCTACGGCACTAGCGATAGGTAAATCGAAAGACAACATGAGCCACGATGTCGCACACATCGCGAGGGGCGGAAAAGGGAAAGTTGGGATGCCAAGTGGTCCCGAACGAACGGGATACGGTTGTTGCTCACAATATTGCTCGATATCCAGCGGAATGTCCTTCCAGTGGCGCACGTTCCGACGAACTCTCTGTTTTGCGTCGTTTGTTGTTGTTGTTGTTGTTGATGGAATCGAAGAGCGTGTTATCATTCGTTCAGAGCGATTAAACGGACGTTTTTTTCCGGCTGTTTGCAATGAGTTCGGTGGTGGACAAATTTGTGTGCACTTTTCCGAAAGCAAATGCGTTAAAATTAAACGCTGATTTAGTACCACAAACCGAATCGTTTTAAATATGGTCTCTTTTTATAACGGAAATTGTTTTAAAAACATTTCAAAAAAGTTTAACCTGATAGAAAAATTTGTCTTTGGTCGCTAACAAATTTTAGTAACATTTGTAGATCTAAAATCTTCCTCAGGGGACATTCAAGTGAGTGAGAGGGTTAATTTAATTAAATTTAAAATAAAAAACGGACCAAAATTCCGTGAATTTTTTTTAAACATTGTCATCATTTTTATAAAATTAAACCTTTAATTATTTGGACACCCCTTTGTCGAACTCATTGCAAGCAGAAAAGTCACCCGAAACCGAAACGAAAACAAAAACCCATCCATTTGTTGGGCGGAAACTTACCAGCAGCACGAGCACGGCCGTCACGATGAGCGCGACCGTGTACCAGTTGCTGAGGATCCACTTCTTGAAGCTGGCGATGCTTTCCTCGGACAGCAGGAGCTTCCGCAGCGTCGCGAGCGGACCGGACGGGTCGACTTCGCGGCACTTTTGTGCCACATCGCAGTAGCCGTTGTAGTCGTTGCACGGTGTGCCCGGTTTCGCGTACATGTCCGGCACATCGTACGGCGGTTCGTTCCAGTCGAACGAGCTGAGGCACGGTTTGTCTTCGCCCGGCTGCTTGCAGCATAGCTCGCACGCCTTGATCGCCGGATCGGCCGGCCCGACCGAGCACTGGCAGCTTTCCAGCCCGTACGCGAGACAGATCGAGCCGGTGCACTCGCCCATGTAGCAGACGTACTCCTTGTTGCAGATCGTCTTGTTCGGCTTGTTGATGGACGGCGGGCAAACCGGCATCTGCCCGTCGCAGTAGGCCGGATCGCGGCAACCATTATCGTCGCGACACTTGTCGCCGAGCTTGAGCGTGCACTCGAGCGTGCAGCACGGTCCTTGCGAGGGACTGCATTGAGCCCTGGAGGTGAGAAACAAACAAAAACAAAAAACAAACATAATGAAATCGGTCGCATTCGAGTCCGAGTACGGGGCATACTTACTTCGGTGTCAACGTGCAGGGCTTCTGATTGAACCGATCGTGACGCGACATCGGATAGCAGCACGAGTCCTTGCAGTCTTCCTCCCACCCACAGTCGCACTGTTCGCCCGGTTCCACCACACCGTTCCCGCAAATAGCTTCCTGCGGTTCTGTTGTTGCAAACAAAAAACAAAACGAAAATGAAACACCAACGATTAGCAAACGAAACAAATCTTTCTTCGCCGATAGAGCGAACTTCCTTGGCAACCGTAGTCAACCATGGGTGGCTAGGAAGCGCGCAAGGCGAACAAAACAAAAACAAAAAACACCCTTACCGGTAAAGCAACCCTTCGCGCTGCGTGCCTTCGCGTTCAGCACCGGTTCGATGGCTTTCAGCGAGCACGGGCTGAAGCGGTTGTTGTTTCGCTTGTCGCCGGACGTTGCGCGTGCAAACATGATGAAGTTACCGTCCTCCCCGCCGGGTGTACACTGTTCCGGATCGTGCTGGAATGGGTAGCATAGAAGAAGAAGAAAAAAATAAACAGAACGAAAACGAAGCGTAAACGATGTAAAAACGAAAAAATAAAACGCCCAACCAAGCGCCGATCCCGCGGTGGTGAAATATGGCCATTGCCGGCTCTAATGGCTGCAATTACGAGGGCAGAAGGAAATTAATCAACCACAATTATGTGCGGCTCTGTACGGTGAACCGGTTTGGAAAGCGGCCGGTGCGCTTGCGTGCGTGCCGGAGTAACAGATGGCGCCACCGTACCCGGGGAGTCGAAGTTTGCATTGTTTTGCATTGTTTCAGCCGGCCATTGTAGCAACGGAATGCATTTATAATTATGATTGGCTGGCTGGGCGAAGATTACGGTTGTTGGTGGAAATTGAATTAGAAACGGGTATATTAATTCGCATACTAGTTGCTACACTGGCAGCGCAACTTTCGCAACTGGGTTGGGAGAGGATTTTGTGCCGAGTATTATGAGATTTTTATAAGAAACTGGCATGGAAAATCTGCTATGTTGCTATTGCCTTTCGCCTTTTGAATGAATTACAGGGTTTCGAGTCATATAAGGGAACAATGCAATCAGTAGAGAGAATGTGTCAACCGGTTAAGAGAATGTTACAGCCACTACATGGCTGCACCTTAAAGATTATATTAAAGATTAAACAAAGACATTAAAAAATATGAGGTAATTTTGCAATCAATAAAATATCCATAGTAATTCATAGTGTTAACATGAACATAAAAATAGTTTTTTTTTTGCGATTAAGGATGACCAGCGAAATACAATAAAACTTATTGTACAAGAGCTGGAATGAAGGCATTTGGAGATTTTTTTATTGTAATAAAATAAAAAATAACAAAGCTAGCTGCCTAGTTACTAATTGCCGTACAACTTGTAAACATTGTAATTATTAAAATAATCTGAATATAACCTTGAATTTCTCAACGTATTACCCTGAGTTGTCCTAGAGTTAACCTTCATTTATTTGCTATGAAGATCTAAGTGATATTAATTGCTATTTGAGGCGAGGACTTGATCTCGTACACTTACTTTTATCATCGTAGTTGAAAAACCCCTTTATTTGCGAAATAAAACTATAGATTGGATATTGTTGGGTAAATAACTACCACTACCATCTCGGAGGTGCGTAGAATTGTTTAACTATTATGCTGCGATATTTCCAGAGAATTACAAACCTTGCCAGTGCCAACAGTAGTTGTTCTTAGCAGAAACTTAATTTTCTATTGCTTGTGCGACAGTGCTTTGCAAACTAAAATCGGAGAGGTTCCAAAAATGAGCCAACATGCACTACAAACTCCATTTCTCAGGGCAAAACTGTCAGACAAGTGATGGATGAGAGTGATTATTTACGACCGTTTGCCAACAGACAATTCCAGCAGCCGGCAGCGTTGGTGCAAATCAGCAAAACGCAAGATGTACTTTCGTAATTGCAAGGCAACAAAAACCCACCCAACCAACAGCGTCATCCAACCATTCGGCAAAATGAACTCCTCCCAAGGCTAATCACTACACGTCAGCTCGGATATTATCCCTTCACGAAGCAAGTGCGGCAAGATTCGTACCAGCATTTGCCTTCGCCGTAGTGGTGAGTGTTTTTTTTTCTGGTTTGTTTTAACGTCAAACGATGCAGGCGATTCCGTGCGGTGTGTGTCTTGTAAATGAGTAACACTTGTATGTGTTCCTCCCACGGAGGTAACACTGGCAGAATCTCATCTCATCGTGCTCATTTTCCCGTCCTTTAACCGCCGCGTTTCGGTGCTAACCAGCTACGAGCCAAGCTTCATCGAGTAGAAGCTTTTGTTTGCCGATCCTGTCCCGTGTTCCTCTAGCAGCTCGTCGCTCTAACATCCCGCTCCCTTTGGAAAGGACTCATTCGTTCTTATGTTTATCTTTTTCAAGTAAACTTTTCAGCTTTCACTAATGACCGTCTGACCGGTTGGCGTCCATTTCGGTTCGTTTGGTTCCTGCCGGTGCCATCTCGGCAAGCGATTAATTGTGAGTAATAAATTTTCTGTTCCGTATTTATTTCCGACCTCCCCCCCCTCCCCCTCCTCCTCCCCAGCCCGCGTTACGAGTGTAATGCACCGTACCGGGTTTTGCAATTGCCCCGTACGGAGGATGACTCACGTCCACGGAACATTAAAGCCCATGAGATTGGAGAAAAAGAGACCCCGGTTTTGCCCGGTGTAATTCGCTTCAACCGACAGCTAAGCGTAAGGACGAAATTGAGAAGAATAATAGCCTTCATTCCAGTTTTTATGTTTCTTCCCACCGTTTCCCGTCCCGTGCCCAGTCGCGGAAGAAACGTACCTGTTATTTATAACAATATTTAGAAGCGCAGCCTTTTTTATATGCTCACTGGATTAGCATAGCGGCGCTGGAGAGGATGGAGGGGAGATTCAAATCTGAGAGATTATTAATCTATTAATTATTCTTTGCGTGTTTTTTTTGCATCCCACCCCGACTTTATTGCAGAAGCACCGATTGGTGCGAGTGTTGCCAGCAATATGTCTCTCGCGCTAGTGGGCTTTATTAAAGGCGGATTTCATTAGCGTCGACGTCAACGATGCGTTCGGACCGCGTGGGCGATATGATCGAGTAGCTTCGAGAGGGTCTCGGGTGTTTTATGGATGTATCTCGACGACACAGTACTTGTTTTCTACGGTGGTAGCTATTTATAATATTTAATTAGCTACATGATGCATTGATGCTAGCAAGATGCCTATTTGCATGCAGCTCGGAAGAGATATTGCATGACTGCACGGTAACGGTGTATCGTATTTTCAGTACAGCTGCTTTCATTGTACGTGGCAGTTTATGGCGAATGCAGAGAAAACTAGCGAGAACAAGTTTCTGCTTTTAACACATACATTAGTGTTGGAAAGGGGTTTAAACTAAGTCAATTTATCCAACAAATTCTGAAGAGCCAAGTTTTCGTGCCAAGATCTCCGAAATTTCGGTTGCATCCCTATTCAATTTTTTACTGCCGCAAACGGCAGAGTTGCACGAAAAATATCGGCGGATTCACTTTTGTCTTGCATTCCTTTTAAAGAAAACCTTAATAATTTTACACGCTTACTGCAAATATGATAACAACAATTTAAATAAGTAAATAAAGCGAGGTAAATAAAGGATTTTTGAAACTCTGCAAACTCTGCAATAAGCTAGCCTGTAATCACTCAAAGTTTAAAATTAAATTTAATTATAAATTAACTACTATACTGGTAGGAGGTTTAATTATTGAGTCTAAAGTTGTTAATAAATGCATGTAAAAACCAATTTAAACTTTCCACTGTTAATATCAAAATAGTGCATTTTAGAGTTCAAGGTAATACAAGATAAAAGATAAGGTAATAAAAGATAATTATTCAATAATTTATTGATAGCAAGTGAAGTGGCATTCACAAGTCCGCAGGAAAGTTTTATCTTCTCTTTTGTTTGTTTGTCTCTTTGTTTTAATCATTGAAGCAACTTATTAGAGATAAATTGAGAAGCTTAATTTCACTTTAAGGTAGAAGTTAAAGATATTCGAGACGTTAGTAAATCTCAATAAACTTTATAACTAAGTTTCGATTTTATTCTTATTCAGTGTTGGGAAAGAAATATACATATAGTTCTTAAATCTGGAAAATATCCGAAACAAAATAACACTCACATTCGAACAAATGAAGCGTACTCGTCGCTAAAAATCTCTCATTAAAACCGAGTTCACGTGAATGCACGAGGTTATCGAAACGAGATCAGGTCCGGAAGTGGGTCAACGGGTGGGTGTCATCGTCTCATCGGCCATATGCTGTCGTGACGGCACACTGATAGCAGGTCCGTGTGCTGCTGGTTTGGCTCACCATTCGCCAACCCGATTCTTAATTCCTTCCGCTAGATGGATCGCATGCTTTGTCGGTGGTGAAGTGCTTCGGTACGCTCGTACACACCCTGGCAGGTGAGCTCTTTTTCTTTGATTTCGTGTGGAAAAACACATCCACATGTACACACACATATATATACACGCTCAAACGCATGTCACATCTAGGTCGAGACAGAACAAGTTCTCGTTTGTTTCAAGTGTCACGGTACGTATTTTTCGTCATTTTTATCTCTCGCTTTCCCGTACGCCACTCACATTCATTCCATGGTGTTCTCTTCGAACCCGATCCACAACGCACGAAAACGAAGGAGGAGGTCAAAGTGCACGGTCAGCTGTCGGCGTAGAGTGTTACGCTTCCACTGTTGCTAGAGAAAATGGGGAGAAAAATGGAGCCAACTTCTCCGCCTGCTACGAAAGCCACCGACTTCTACGTGTGGTTTTGTGCGGATTTTGTTTCTTCTTACACACACATTCACCGTACGGAGTAGAAAAGCATGTAGCAACAACAAAAAAAAGAAACCACGAACAATTTCATTCCACGCCAACTGGGATGGTGCAAAATAAAAGCGGACACGTTTGTTGTTCGCACGAAAGCGATGAAGCATTTTCGTTGTGCGCTTACGATGTGCATTTCATTTTCGTCACCACCAATGTTTCACCCCGGGGCTTACCGCGCACTTCCCCGTGCGCGGTTGGAACGATGGATTTTCATTTCTTGAATTCCATTTCCGTTTCGGTGCTGCTGTCGCCGGATAGGAAGGGGATGGAAGGGGATACCCAAACAAGACACACCGACCGAAGGGACGAAAAAGGTTCGCCAACCGAACCGAAGTCTGAGGCAACGCAAAAAAAAGGACATTTGCGTTTGCTGGCCAGCGCGCGGAGGCACCCGTTTCCGTCATATTCACTTCAGATTCCAATATATCACCAGTTCACAGTCTATATGGTTCTGCTGGCTTCGCCATTCTCCCCGCCTGGCCGGGCCCTGCGGTCGGTCGAGATCGCGCGTTCGCATCGGTTCCGTTTATGAATATTAAAAATTCCATTCCATCGTTTTAGTGCGATTTAGTTGACGTCGCACGGTGGCCATGGCCACCGCATGGGTAGTTAAAGTGCATGAAGCGACCGGTATGAAAGCACACTCGCACTTCATCAAATAGAACAGGAATAATCGGCAGAAGGCACGTTGGGGAAGAGGTGGTTATTATTATGATGTTTTGACAGAGAATTTGTAATTATTTCGTATATTGTTAAGGACAAAAGAGAATGCTTATTGAAATAAATTAAAAAAAAATTTTTTCAAGTACATATTTTAACCTTGTACTTTGTACCGTGACCTTCAGCTACCAGGAAAATGATGAACTTTTAGATATTTGGCCATTTGGCCATTTGCCCATTCCTCATAAAACGATGGAGGCGCCTGGTGTTTCATAGCGTCAGAAGCAAATTAAAAAAATATTTTGCATTTTTTAATTCACAAAATAATGCAAATCGAATAAATGTGGAATGCTTTTACTTATGCTATTCTTCAGCTTGGGGAACTATATTTTATTTTAAACAACAACATACAGTAACCAATAGTTAAACCAGTAATAAACACAACGTTTAAGATTAGCGATGTTCACTAAATTAATTATGTCCACAATTTGGTTGAAGGTTCCACCATCGCGAATCGCTCGTAAGTGGCGCGGTGTTTTATGAGCATTTTGTTTCTTCCCCTCGTTCTACCGTTTCTGTTTATTATTTCACTATAAAAGCACACGAGCAGATGATGAATGGATCCGCATGAAGGCACACTCGATGGAAAACAGGAAATTTTGCCCATTCAAGCTTCGGCCATTGGAAATTTGGAAAAGAGTTTGCAACTACTTTTTGCTTCCCCCGGCGTTGGCCAAGATACCCAAATATTCCAAAATCACCTTTTGTGTCGAGGCCGGGGTGCGGCCTGTTCGAGGGTTTCGAGTTTCACGCAGACTGATAAGAAGGCGCATAAAAGGAGCGTCCTTCTGTTTTTGCGGTAGAACCCGGGGCTGGCCAACAGCCCGGGTAACGGGTGCCACGCGATACGGGTTTCTATGCAGGGGTTTTCTCGAGCACCAACACGTGCGCGGAAATGTTCACGGGGCGGGCGGGACGGTGGGATGGAAGCGGGGGCTCTTTTTGAAGTTTTGGAAAAAGTTTTGCTCAAGCAAATCTTGATTACACTTGGATTGGGCCCATTATTTCCGTGTCAATAAATTTTGGCTTCGTGCTCGTCATCGAAACGAACGAACGGACGCATCAGAAAGAAGACACGAAAGCATCCGCAATGGGAGGAAGTGTTTTTTTTTGCGGGAGGCTTTCATCGCAATCAACACAATGGGGCCTTTAGGAAACTTAACCTCTTTGGCTGAGGGTTGAATACTTTGGCTGGTGTTAAATGCATTTCCAGTTCCTCATTCGATTGTCACTTCGTCAGCCTTTCCGGGCTGGGTATGAGCGAGTAGCGTGACCGGTTCAATTTCCGTTTCATTGCTAGGTGGGAAAATCAATTTGGATCTAACTTGACAAGATTTAACGTGCCGTCGTTAAGGACGCAAAAACAACGCTTGCTTCGCTTTGGTGTTGATGAGTCGAAGCGATTCGCTTGAAATAGTGTGAAGTATAATCTTCTTTTGAAAAATTTACTAATCTATTCAATTAAAGGAGCGGTGTGAGATTGTTTCATCAACCCCGCAGCAGGATGATTAAATGACTGGTAATTTAGAAAGGAACTGGAACTGTGCGACAGTGTTGTCAATTGGAACGTAGTGGTAGATGTTTTGATACAGAAATAACGACATAAAAAATGTTAAAAATTTTCAAATCAATAACGAAAACGAAATAACGAAAATCAATTTTGGGGTTGATTCTCAAAACAATAAATTCAATAGCATATCTTCAATAAAAAAAATGAATATCTTGCTCCAAAATAAACATAATTGTGCAAAACGCGTGATGATGCATAATATAAAATGTTCTAGCATTTTTTCCATTTGATTTGCTCTTTTTTACACTGGGAAGTGTTACATTTTTGAGAATTTTCAATCTAATAAATTGTACCAATGTTACATTAAACTAAATAAATATTACTAAGCTTCTAGTAGCAAAACAGCTACAAGCTTTTCAAAGTTTTAACTTTTCAAAAGGAATTTTTATATACTTTCAATTACTCGAAATCACGCGTAACAGTACTATTTTTGCATTGTTAAATTTTAATACAAAAATTAACTAAAATTAGTGGTTTTATTTGGTATACATTCGAAAAATGAAATCGAAACAGTTTGAGCAAAATTTTAGCAATCGTTTAAAAAACAGGTTACACCATACCTATGTAAAAATATGTAACTATTCTCTTCAATAATTTCGTCCGTTTTTCTGTTAATATAAAAAATAAAATAAAAAAAGGTACAAAGAACCCTGATACGGCCACCGACACACGAACGCACATAAAATCACGTATATATATTTGGCTGCAATCCTGACACCAAAGGATCAAGCGGACAAAAGGACCTTGGCTTGGGGTATGAGAAGCAGGTGGATGAGTTGGCGGAGAAGAAGGCCAATCCTTCGCCAACTTCTTTCATCGCCGCTCAAGCCAATCCAATTCCGTTCGCATGAACGAGTTGCCATCGGTCGATTTTGGTGACGACGGACCTAACGAACAAGTTGAAAGATGAAAAAAAAAAAAACACACACAACAATTGGTCCCAGCTGCTCACAGCAACACAGCGATATTGAACTTTTCAGTTGGCCAGGAAGCCTCGTCTTTTACGGTCCGTTCCACGGCATTCGCTTGCTTGAAGAGTGCGTCGTTTGGACAGAAGAAAGACAATTGAAATAAAGCGAGAAGAAAAGGAAAAAATGCAACACCAAGATAAACACTCGGTAAGGCATCATAAGTATTGCCACTCAATGCTTGGAACACACACACACACACACAAAGGGAAAACGCAATTCCGAAGAAAACACAATCGGCCCCTCGGCCACAATCGGCCCCTCAGAAGAAACAATCAACGGAGAATTCTGCAGATATCGCAATCAAAAGCTTCAGCTACAACTCGTACCACCCTGCTGCGAGAAAGGGATCGAAAAAATAAAATTAATTTTTACCCCGCACGGACGACCCTGCAAAAGTGGAGCTCCATATCGGGCAGGAAGCAAGTGGCGTTTAATTGAATGGGATTGAATTAAAATGCTTCGTTCAATTAGCGATATGAATGACATGCCATTCCGCAGGAGAGAAAGGCTAATCACAGGGCCACCACCGGCAACGTTTCCACCTGGTGGACTTGAAGGTGGATTTCTGTCGCAAAATGCTCCATGCGACGGCGGCTTTTAATCTCCACCCGGCGTTCCTGAGAAGCGCCCGGTCGCGCCTGCCGTCCGCTCGTCGCCCTAGCGCCTAAGCGTCGCCCTAGCGCTCGTCACGAGTCAGTAAGCTTCCGTTTCGCTGAGCTTTTGCTGCACGGGCTTTGTGAAACGTGAAGAAACCGGTGAATCCCGCGGCGAAAAAAGGGTTCAATCGTCTCGGTGGTAACGAGCTCGGCTCTAAACCCGAACGGATTTCGTTACTCGAGTTTAATCCTTGTGGACAAGAAAAAACGCTGCTGGATCTTGTTTTCCGTTTCGCTGCCTCTTTCCTCCACTCTCCCCCCCCCCCCCCCCCTCATCCACTCGCTGCTTGGGAGATCTCCTTGTTTGACCGTTTTCTTCAGCGCTACCACCACGATTTCCCATTGCAAAGCGTACATGGCGCTCTTCGTTTTCCGTTCGCTTTGATGTTTTAATGATCGGCGAGACATTGGAACCCCACGCGATGGGAGGTTTTTTTTCTGGTCTTTTTCGTTGCGTACTGCTGCTGATCGCTACTTACCGGCGAGCCAAAGTTGTGTCCAATTTCGTGCGCCAGCGTCACGTGAGATACGGCCGGTGGGACGTGTTTGCCATAGTTGAGCAGCGTCACGATGCCGGTGTTGAGCGACTTGAGCGAACCACGGTAATGCTGGAATGGAGCGAAATGGAAGCAAAAGAATAGAAAAGGATATTAGTGCCATCGTGCCGACAACAACCGGTACCGGGAAGATAGTTTTGCCGCGGAAAGCGATATTTTGCTGTGCCGCGGGTGGCTACCGCGCGATGGTATTAGTTTCCGGCTAAATTTTCATCATCGAACGCGAAGCATTGACAGTGCCGGGACAGAATAGCAGCAGCGTGACGCAAGCACCGAACCCCGGAAAGGAACCGGCACTTAACTAATGAGCTCGCAAGGGAAGACGGAAATGCTGCACGGCACCCGCTGTGTCCGCTTTTTTGTGTGTTAAAGCTCATTAAAATTAATACGAAGATATTCAACCCACGCAGAGGCGTAGTTTATCATACCAAACCTTCCTAAGAGGTGAAACAATATTTCGTAGATTAAACTTCAATGAAGGAACTGTAGCAGTGAAAGAAATTAAAGATATAAGGAAATATAATAAATAACTACAAATCCATAAAAGGATTTGAAGTTTTATATCTCGCTCGGGTTATGGGTCGGGTTTCGTGTTTGTGAAGGACGTTCGTAGAATTTGGGCGATTGGGTTAAGTTTTGCAAAGAATGAATTATTTTTACCATGTTCATCAATAATTTCTGCAGCATCCAACATTTTATCATAAATATTGAGCAGGGATCATGAAAAATGAGATATAATTAAAAGTTTCGTTTGGACTAAAGCTTTACGATAAAAAAATGAATATATTTTTTTGTGAATTACAGTTTTTCATTTGATGAGTCCGACAGATGCTATTTAACGCTGTGTATGGTAATCTTCTCACACACAAACATTCTTCCGACAGATATTAATGCATATCTTCTCAATATTAGCAATTATACAAATTTCTGATATTCTGCAATGTACATTTACTACTCACAAAACCCTTCAAATCGTATCGCACACTATTTTAAATGAACTTTCCTCTCTTTAAGTGCGCCCAGTTAATCTATACGATCGAGTTGCTTAGTTCATTTTCGAGCGCGTTGTCGACGCGGGTCGACGGAACAGCATTAACCGAAGCGGAAATTAACGCAATAAATGTCGACGCCGAAACAAATATCGTCGAATTTCACCGCCACGGGCCTTCGGGCCGGTGCGCACGTTAGTCAACTTACATACTCATCATCATCCATCACATGGCGTGCTCGGGCAACATCGGACGAGTGAGTGAGAAAAAAAAAACCGAGCCAAACGAGCCGTTTCGCCAAACGGTTTGATGATAAATTTTCTTCCATCCCGCAAACGCTTAATTTGTAATCTAATCGATGAAAATCGTTCCTCGAGTCGGTGCCCCGTCGTCCCCTTAACGACGAATCGGAGAGTCCGATTTCACAGGACTAGTCCGCTGAGGGTCGGGAGTCTTGGCCGACCGGGAAACGTGCACACATTCCATCGCAGATCAATCGGTTGGAGACTGCGGGAGTCACCGCTTTGGGCAGCTTTAACGAGACAGCTTCATTTGGAAGTAATTGAATAGAAAAACTATCAGTCATCGTCGGCTTGCGGCCGTGGCTTGCCCGAAGGCGATAGCTGGCCCAGAATGACGCGCAGGAAGGAAAGGGAACGGACCCACCGTTGGGCTGAATCCTGCCAAACAAGATGTAAGCTAAATCCAATAAAAAGAACACAACAAGTGTGTGTGTGTGTGTGTGTGTGTGTGTGTGTGTTTGTGTGTGGCACTGTTTTCACGAATTCGAGAGATTGATTGAGTGCAGTCCGATACAAATTGGGAACGGAGGGCGAGGGTTGAGTTTTTCCGCTTGCGGTTCGCTGTTTTGACAGCTATGGGATTGCTTTGTATTAGCCCAACCGCTCGCTCGGTTTATGGGTCGGGTTTCGTGTTGTGAGGGACATTCGCAGAATTTGGACGATTGGGAGTTGGTGATTTAATCAATGGAATAGCCGTCAAGGAAACCGAAACCGAACATTTTCGACGAACGATGATTTCGATCTTTAATTGTAAGATTGTTGAACGGCGGGCAAGTTAAGACAAAAAGTGACATATTTGTCGTTTTATACGTTAAATTTATTGGCATGAAAAAAAAAAACAAAGTAATGATCTTGCATAGTAAAACGCTTTACAAATAGCTTGTATCGTGAAACACCTGCCAATTATTGAATATTTTCTGCTGAAAAATGTTGATTCAATATAAAGACCGACATGACTACAAAACAAAGTTAAATGAAAGTCTGCTTTTAATGTAAACAAGCGTCCTTTTATCACAGATCACTGATAATAATCCGTTTCAGCACCAATAGCTCAAAGAAAACACATCTCGTCTTAATCACGGTTTCTACCCTCGCAACCGTCGGTCTAAAAAAAAGCGTACGAACAGATAAAAACACATTTTCTTTCACGGCGAATAATAAAAACCCCGAAAGCCGGCGAAAGATGAAACGAAAAAAAAAATTTATGTCTAACCAGTTCTATTTAAAATTAAAATCTTTGGCAACCGGTTGGCTCATCAAGCTTGGCCAGCCCGGCCGGTAAGGATTTGCAACCGACGCTCCCGTTCCGGTGGGTTCCAGTGGGATCGCCGCAGACACGGACACGGTGTTGCCTCCCTAATCCCAAACAGAACAACGGCCGTCGCCGCCTGCATCTAATTAAAGCCGACACAAAACGCAATCGTTGGCCGGTTTCCTTCGTCCGGGTGTCTGTACCGGTCAAGCGGAACGGAAACGGGCGGAAATATGAACGCTACAATGAAGAAGGAAAACAAAATCATGGCGCCGAATGAGGATAGCTTTCGCTCATTAGCCGCGCATTCACTGACACAGAATTCTCGGATTGCTTCGGGACGGATTTTCTTCGGTAACCTTTCGCAAACGATAAGGAAGAAATGGGAGCGAGGGAGAAAGGAGGAAGCGCAATGATGCCAATATAAATTAAGTCGCGCAGGGTAGAACGAAACATAAGCGGGAGAAAAAACAAATCTTCGCCCGTTATCGCTATCGCGCCATCCGTGCGAAGGGTAAGTAAAGAAAAAGGTGGACTATCTTCCTGCCGTAAGGATATTGCGACGCGTTGGGACAAACTCGTTTTGCTCTCGATCATGGTTGTGTGCTTTCTTCGCGCGGTATAGGTCAGTTTTCATGGTATTAGTCTTTAATTGCAAACTGACAAAAGGTAAATAGTAAGGGAACGAATGAACAGAAATAGAATGCAACACAATGAAAGTTTCCGCAAACGGTAATGACAGAGTTTTTCTTCGGATTCTATTGCGGAAGATCCAACCGACTGGGGCAGGATTAAACATATTTTGTTTGAAAAGACCCTGTCCAAATAGGAAATAATTTTAATACAATTTACTGTGTTCGATGGAGGATTGGTCGTTTTCAGAGATTTAATTTTCAATTTGAATTTCCAGAACATTTTTTAATCTGGAAATTCAAATTAAATCGATCCAATCCCAATTGCTAAATCGATCTTAAGCTAGAACAATGCTAACACTATTTTTGTAACAACTTTAAGCTGCAACATGTCAAACTAAAGCACATAAATATAAAAAATTAAGTTTTCAACCAACGTTTTTAATCGTTAGTCAACTTTTACGGACAATTGATTATTTAACCGCCTTTATTTCAATCAACGACATATTTTTCATCAATTTTTACTTCCTTCCAACACATAATAATTTAATATTTTTTTTTCGAATCCTTTTACCAAAAACTGGCTCCTCCATCGCTATCAATTTCCAGAGCTTGTGCTATCTCTGGTTAGTTAAATTAAGCATCAACACGTTTTATACGTTTCAAATTTTATAGGGAGATTCCAAAAAGTTGCATCATTTGGTTCAGTATCATTCCCTCGAATCTAATTCCTCAAATTAAAAAAAAAGTTTCAACAGCGCTCAGTGAAATTGTGAAAAGTGAAAAAGTTTCAATCCGGTACAATTCGCTGAACAATGCATAAATATCATACGTGTTAACTAGATGTTTTATTGCAACTTAAGAATTCAAATGGAACTTTTATTGCAGGTGTTGACCAGGAGGTACAGAAAGGAAAGGAATTAGCTAAGTATGAAGTTTATATTTCCCGTTAGTCAAACACTGTTTCGTTTCCCATAAATATTAACGGTAGAATTATGTTGGTTAGAAAGTTCTCCAAACTGACAGAAGTGATGAATTAGTTCCACCGGTGGCTGTTACAATCTGTCCACCATCAACCACAACGAAGCAAACGGTGATGAAGTGGTTGGTGCAATCAAAATCCATTGCTTTCGGGTAGAGAAAACTATAAACACACTAACCATCAATAAAGTTCAATTAATGAACATTTGGACAGAAATATTAAAAACTGCCAGCGCCCTTGCCGAGCGTTCCGTTCGGTACGCGCGCTGGTACGTGCAATTCGTATTCGCACCGTGCCCCAGCTTCCCATTTGCTACCGGCGTGGGTCTTCTCATTATAAATGTTTGCCTCCCACTCCTCTTCCGGTGGATCGGGATCCGCTCCCCGTCCCACCACCCCTCCCATCGCCACGTCCACGGTGTGTCCGGTGAAAATTTTCCCATAAATAAATACACCACGCGCTGCTGTTTGCTGAAGCGCGAACCCCCAAAAGGAATCCCGCCCGGGTTTGTACCGTCGCCGTTTGTGGGGCTATTTTTCTTAATTTGTTTGATTTCTGCACCGTTCGTTTATTTTTAATTAGACGCCACCGAAAGCCCTTCCCCCAACCCCCGGGGCCTTTCCTTTTTCACGATCCGCTCCCACCACCCACCACGCTGGTGGAACGTGGCGAAAAAGGCACCGGTGGCACTGTTTTCATCTCGCCCGGAGCTCCCGCGGCTAAGGGAAACCATTTTGCCCAGCAGCTGCCCGATCTGTTCGGGTACTATTTGCTTCGTTTTGAATTATACAGACACATTCGTATGCACAACGCCACAAACAACACCAACGGATAGAAGAACACAAAAAAAAAACCGCACACACACCCACCCTCGGGCCATCCAGTAGCGGGGTTTCTTGTACTTGATTCTTGGTTTGAAAATAAATAAGCGCCTTGAACGGTTCAATTCGCATAACTTTCCGCCCCAAGCTGCCCGGTCCGGCTGGCTGGGGTGTTCGAGCCGGCCGTCGGTAGGACGCGTATAATTGAATTATCCACTAAATGGAGCTTTGAGGCGCGAAGTGACGGACGCCGGCATCATTTGTAATCGAATTTTCGCTGGCCGTGGTGCAGCAGCAGCAGCAGCAGCAGAAGCACAACCAGTGGCGTTTGCACTTGAGGCGTAGAAACATAAATAAATGAAAGCTGTTATCGGATCGGAGCTCCCGAAGGTGATCCATAAAGTTGCTTCTACACAGATCAAGAAAACAAAAAAACAGATAGCAAAAAATTCATTTCACGGTGAATGATAATTTCTCGAGAACTCCTCGCTAGCCTATGGCCTATGGTGGTGAAAGTTTGAAAATGTTTTTGACGTACGCTACAAACAGATTACGGTGAGGGAACCGAAATGGATGGGTTTCATAAGGGGAACCGCTAGTAAGGGGCTTATTGCAATGAATTTAATGTTGGGAATATCATAGTAGAATTAGAGTAACCTAACTTATAGCATACCAGAACGCTCGGAAAGTTGTTCAACAATCAATATGTTCCATTGAGTTTATAATGTTTTATTGTAATAAATCAATGAAAATGAACACATTTGAACAGTGTTGAAGAGAAGAAAGCTCGAAAAGAATACAAAAACGGTTTAATGACCAGTAATGTGATATACTTTATTCGTTTAATTTCCTTCGGCTGTCCATTGTTCCCTCCCAGGCCGGAACTGATTTCCGATGATGTTAAAACACGCATTATTAAATTCCTCGCAAGCATTACAGGTGCACACAATTAAACCGTATTGAAGTAACCGAGAAGCAACAGAAAATCATAAATATTCCGGGCTGTAGCACATGCCCGGTGCAGCTCCTTCCTAGAAATGCTGTTGCGATTGTTGCAAAAATCGAAATTACTTTATGTATAATGCAGACATAAAACCCACCACGACCCAAGAAGTGAACCCTTTGGCTAGCGTGGGACAATGATGGTTGCCAATGTGGAGCTACCAAAAATTCGCAAATTATGCTCGACGCTCATGTACCGGTGGTTCTCCCAAACGCACACGCACACATATACAGTCTGTCTATAGCGAAACTTCTACTGGGGATGAGATGGAATGATGTTGCTGCGTGCCGGACCACCGCCCGAAATGAATTCATTTGTAATTCATGAGGTGCGGAATATCATCCTCGTAGGAAACGCATTAAAAAATTGTGAGTCGGGGTGATTTTTTATGTGTTCCTGCTCTTTTTTATCTATCTCTCTCTCTCTCTCTCTCTCTCTCTCTCTCTCTTTTCTGTCTGCAGCACTTTTTTGGAGCGTTGAGGCTTGAATGCATGCCCGTCGTTATCCTTTAAAATTTCCACCAGCACAAGTAATTATTACTGGGCGTGGGTAGAACAATTCACCGTGAGAGAATGAAAAACGAAACACATACTTGGCGCGTGTAAAAACTAATCGACTAGACTGATATTTATATTTAATGCTCTTGCTTGAATAATGCATCCTGTCGTTACAAAATGATGGTTCGAACGGGGGTGCCTTGATTTGTTCGTCTGGACATAATTTAGCTTCGGATTGTTTGTAAATGGAGTGGTGTTTTTAATTCGATTTAACATTCAATGAATTTGATTTAAAATTTATTTTAATCTAAAATGAACTACAATAAATGTATTTTTTTATTCTTTACCATGGGTGAAAATTAATTCGATAGCAATCAACGTCATGAAGCTAAGATTTACCTTGCTTAAAGAATAACAATATGTAAAAATCCCTTGCCAGCGCTGATGTAAATTAAGGCACGCTATCATCATTCAAAGTGAAACATTATTTTAATTAATCAACACACACACTCTCCGCCTTCGTAAGAAATCGTCGGTCTTCTAGGAAACAGGCCGCGCGTGTCGTGTCTTGTTCTTTTCCCCCCGCAAACAACAGGCGTCGGATTTGTGTTAAGATTTTTCCGTTTATCTGCCCTCACTCAAAACACACACTCGAACTTTTCTCTCCCATCCCCCCGCGGAAGGTGGAAGAGATGCAACAAAAACAGGACCTGAAGGGTCACATTTACTTTGCTCGCCACAAGTGGCTCACTCTACGCGGGTGCCGCACACAGTTCCCTCACACTAGGGGCAGGTCCGGTTGGGGGACGCGGGTTTCATTCACAATTTGTCGTGCTGTGACACGGTGTGGTTTACCCGAGAGGAGTGCCGAGTGGGCTGCACTGAAACAAACACAACGAACACAGCGAACACAAAGGAACGTTAAGCCGGAGTTGGAGGCGTGTGATTGAGTCAGCGCACGACGTTTGCGACGGAGCATTTCTTTGTCAAACATTTGTCTCACGCGCGTCGTTGTTAATTGTTTTGGCTTCGAGTGTGAGATGTGTTGCTTTCTCTCGATGAAGAAAGGACACTAGCGCAAAGGCTCGAAGAAAGTCATACACGTGCCATGGAACGAACTAACTTTTGCCACGTAAAACAAACTAACGTCACCTTTTTTTTCAGCAATACGATCAGCAAGCGATTGAAGAAGGTCAGCAGAATGAAACTAAACAACCAGACAAACACACAACCATTGCTTACAGCTAGAGTGTGGGCAGCGACGATACTAAAATTACCATAGGAAATGTGTGTGTGTGTTTTTTTTTTAATTTTCTTTTTTGATTCACCGCAACAGCATGTCTTACTTTTTAAAGGTACACGTGCTTCCGGTACCGGTACCCGCATCAAACTCTGGCATACTATGTTGGGAAGAGTCTGAACAAAGCACAAAACAAAACACGTACCGTACCCAGCCACCAACGGTAAGGGTCTGTTTTGAGTTGTAAATATTTTATGATCACTCGTCGGTATCGATTTGTTGTGAGCAACATTGTTGGTTTGCAGCACTACGGTTGAATAAGAATCACACTGGAAGAAGCAAGGGAGAAGAATAGAGAAAAAAACCATGCAAAGCTTGCGATAACCTTACTGGATTTTCAAGGTTTCTCAGCGACGTCCGGATAAAGATGTACGCAGCTCATTCGCTCCCGCGAGACTACGAGACCGTCTCCGGAGGGATGTAAAAATGGATCCAAATTCTTGATTGAACTGGCCTGTCAGGGCCGTGCCAGTCTACCGGCGACTCGTACCGGGCACGTGCGCGCACGCACAACGTTAAGGACAACGCCAGTGTTCACCGTCAGTCTCATCTCCTCTTCTATCTCGTAACGCACATGTGCAACTTTAAAAATTTCCACCACACACTAGAGAAAACGCTGGTTCGATTGGACGCGTGGTCGGGTCAGGTGTCGAAGGGCTTTTAGGTGGTAGCAGCAAAAGCAGACACAGCAGCAACAGCAGCAGCAGCAGCAGCAGCTAGCAGGACGCTGGTACCATTAATCAACGGACGGCCGGCATCCCGGGGGACGAATTCCGTAATGGAGAAAAAGCGGGAAAGTTTTCATTTCAATTTATGTGACTTCGTTTCCATTCTGTTTCCGAGCGACTCGGCTCCCTAGAGAACCGGCGGCTATTTCCCTCCAAACACCCTCTCCCCACCACCATTGTTCACTTTCGATCATGACCACCCGAACCCGGAGAGTGGGATATGGTGGGGGAAGATCCTTTCGTCCTACGCTTCTCTTCAACAGAAGATGTTGCTACTCGAGGCAGGTTCAAAACAGGGTTCTTCAAAAAAAAAAGAAGAAACAAATAGGAAGGAAATAAAAATTCCTCCAAAAATGAAACCCGGCAGCATGTCAAGGCTTTGTCAGTTTTTTCACTCACTTTCGAGTGAGCTAGAGCAAAACATGCACACATACATGGCAGCATTCACTTAGGTTGGCTCAAAAGTTTCAAAAAATTGGCACAGCCACGGTGGTTGGCGGCCAAAGCACCGATCGATTCCCACGCACGGATGTGCGTCCTTACGGTGTGCTCGTGTCTTGTGCCAACCCTTCACTCTTCTACTGTCCTGTCACTTTTGACAGCGGAACACTCGGAACGCAGGCGAAACGTGATTATTTCGTTCGTGCGGTGTTTCGGTTGGGACAGGTCGAGGCGAACAGACCGAACAGTCATGTCTGCGGAAGATAAATGGTTTGGGAAGCGCAAAAGCCATCCTAACTTGATTTAGTTATAAAATATTACTAATACTGTCATATATTTCGCACGGTACGTGTTTTGGACGCAAGCGGCAACTGAGGGAACAAGAAAAAATGAGAAAAAGAAAAAGAAAACAAAACCTTCAAACCAATGGAAGCGGATAAAAGCGTGATTAGCAATCACATTACGAGCGTCAAGCTTACAGAAGTAACCGAGGGCGAGAGGTGTAGCGTTGTTTTTACGAGGCAAATTAATGTTAATAAAATCCAGTACACCCCCCCCCCCCCTTCCCGTGTTTGTCGCTCTTGCTTCAGATATGGGTGTGCTGGGTGGAAGTTATCAAGCGTATCGTGTTCCGCCATCCGAAAAAACAAAACGATCCCATCATGATGCGCATGAGACACTCGAAATTTTCTTGTGAGTGTGTATGATTTCGGCAAGCGGCTGGCAGCCCAGCAGTCGTATAAATAGGATGCTTCCTCCGACTACGAGCAGCAACTGAAAGGATGTGGAAGATGAGTGAAACGGACGAAAGGTAGAAGCGTGCAAAATATCTTCATCTTCGTTTTCGTAATAACGTAATGCCGGGTCGCATCGCCGAGCATGGGTGTGACAGTGGAATGATATGAAAAATTATGATCACACCATTAAAACAATACGGTGTTGTGCGTTTGTTTTTGCTTGCGCAGGTGAGTGATGTGCTTTTGGAGATTTGGTTTCTCACTTAAGCGGAAAGGAGGAACACGTTCGGAACTGACGTATGCGGTAAATGTCTAATGTCTTTGGTGTATCGTATCGCACCATTGCGCTCGTTTAGCAAAGGCAAATTATTGCATACACGCTGATAATAATTTTAAAACATTTATCGTAAATGCTGCCGATTGGACTATGATATTTCGCGAGTGTTTAAAATCGTAATTGGTAAACCAAACTCACAAAATTTGAACAATGAACATATTGTTGAACATATTGTTCATTGTAACATTAAATTATGCTCATTTATCGCTTGTGTTCTAAACGATTCGTTAGAAATAAATAGTTTAGATAAATTATTTTAAGTAAATTATTTCTTTTTTGCTGTCTTACAATTTGTCATCCTAATAAGGAAAATTTATTAGTGAGCCGCTTTAATGAAACTAATGTCACGAATGGAAGTCACAAATTACGTTGAAGTATATCTCATGTATTTGCTTTAAATACGCGTGTTAAGAAATAAATACCATTTTACCATTTGCACCCACTTAGTACCTATTTAAATATTTTAGTCTAAATTAAACTGATCTACTTTTGAAAGTATTTCCTACAGTTACCTACAGTTAAAAACCAATGTATTTAACAAATGATTCCAAAATGCTTTCCATTAGTGTTATAGCACCGGTTTCACTTTGGCGAATGTGTTGCTATTTAATTATAATCACCATTTGCACAAAAATAACATATGCAGCACCGATTTCATTACTCTTACCCCCCTCGTTCGCTTCACTACGATTCTCTTCATCAATCGGATTGAGGATGCGGGGAGGATGCAGTTCCAGGATTAAAAAAATGCAACAATACTGTTGTTACCGTTGAACTCACAGATAAGTTCTCCCCAGATACTATTGGACCAGTTGAAAGCACGATCACGATGCCTGCGTCAGAATAGTCCTTCCCTGGCAACGAAAAGTGGTTGCCAGTGGTGACGTTACCGCGTGATACGGGATACGGGAATAGTTGGATAGCTGCAAGGAATTTTAGTGTTGTCGCTCGTTCCTGCATCACGTCATCAAGTCGTGTGCCGGACGATGCACGAACGTTTCGTCCATTTTGTTGCAATTTTTATCTCCATCCACCTACGCCGGCTCGATACCTTCCTCATGTTTGTGTCGTTTTTTTTGTTGTTGTTGTCTTTTATAGTTCATCTCGTATCACCCCGTGTCCCATTATTCACCTTTCTCTATTGCCACCTACCAAGGTTTGCTTCCGGCGGATGTGATGTGCATTTTAATAAATAAATACACTCCTACGTGTTCGTCGTTCTGGAGCTTCCATGCTCATCTCGCAGGGGTGGTAAATGCGCAATGGTGCAGATATTTTTCCTCGCGAGGGAAATGGCATGCTGTGGCATGTGAAAACAACGGTATGGCTATGCAGCAGGCAAACGGTTGATTTTTACCACCTGAATGTATCCTTTTTACAATCCCCTTCAGGATGCAGTGAAGGAGCGCGACACAAAGCAATGTTGCGGATCATACTGACAAACCCCGGTCGTAGTAGCCGTCCGTCTAGACACTAGCGATGGAAATGACTTTTTCCAAGGGTGCTGATGTGATGTTGAGTGGAGACGGCAGCTGCTGCATGGCAACCAGCTTCCTACGAGTTTGTTGTTTATTTCACCCAATTTAAGATATGAAAAGTATTGCTTTTCGAGGTAAAACTCATAAAAATAAAGTTAAACCAGGTGGATAAAAAACTGCAGACCATTTGTGGAGAATACATGTGATTTTATATTAGCGCTGGCAAACCAATGGCAAAGAAGTTCATGGGTTCAATTAAACACATCTACATTGTTCCCGGGAATCAAACGGTAATTTAAGATTGGATCAACAGATGTGTTGAGGTTGAGTTTTTGTTATTTTTTGTTGTTGATTTTTCAAAATTCTATTTTCATGTGTATCGTGTCGTGTCTTGAGTATCGGTGTTAAATATATGCCTAAAATTGGAGTCTGGTACGAAGTATGAACCAAGCGCTGCATAATCGAGCATTTATAGCATCGAGGAAAATATGTTATAAAAAAACGTGAATTCAGATTTTCTGTTTAACAAGTGAACAGACTAGGAAAAACACGGATAAATCAATGAATCAAACCAGCGACTCATGGGTAATAGCTTCTTTAGAATCTTTAGAATTACGAATGTTTAGAATGTTTAGAATTTCTTTAGAATCAAGTCTAATGAAACAAGATCAAAACAAATGAAAAATAAAATAAAAGTATTCTTTTAATTGGTTGTAAGACAAGCTAAAATTATCAAACTGTATAGTTTTCGTAAACAGAATACGAAAAGAAAATATTTCAATGAGTTGAATAACATTATTTACGTTGCTCAAGCAAATAAACGTTGACTGCAACCGTTAGTTACTACATCCATATTTAGTTATTTGAAATAAAACGAATAGATAAACATTGCTGCATCTGTTTTCCGAAAGTTATGTAAAATATTCTATAAATTCCTCGATTTTGATTGGGGTCAAACTTACAAACTAATTACAATTGATTAGCAAACTGTCCAACCAGTTCGGTACGCTCTGGTACCCACTTGTTAATTGGCCTGTCGGTGAGCCAGTTGTTGAGAATACTTCCCCAGCAAGAGATTTCATTTCTCAGAAATTTCGGACAAAACATTCCGACCGGCGGCAGCTAAACTTTCGCACAAATGATTGCTAAAAGGTGTCATTTTTTTCGGGACTGGACCAACCATGCGTCTGCGTCGTTGGCCCCCGGTGCAGAAACTTTTACAATTAGTACATTTTTCACAATCATCTCCGGTGTTGGGATGCCTTCGGGTTTTACCGAGACCCTTGTAATTTCTACCGCATACCAGTGCAACAGCCATTTTGGGTGCAAAAAGGGACTATACCCCCCCGAGGGTAGTGCTCCATCGACACAGCGTCACCAACTTACGGTTGCACTCTGGCAATATTATTGGTCAACTAACTCTAGCTGACCCCAGCAAGGCCAGTGATCGAAAGCGTCGTCCGCTGAAGGGACACGTTCACGACGGGTACCGTCGGAATGGCGTGTTGAACTATATCTCTTTATTTCAGACCGGTGCGGGAGGTGGGAACGTAAATCAAATCTCAAACGATGGTCGAACGAAACCGGCCAAGAAGGAAGGAAGGTATGCGGGTTGTGTTTTGTTCTTCTATTCCAACTGACGCTGCCGCCGTTCGTGAGCCATTCTCCACCTATCATAACTAACTGCCTCTGGAGGGTAGTAAATTATCATTTCTGTCCATAAAAGTTGTATGGATGATTCTATTCGGATCTCGTTTTTTTTTCGTTCCACTGGGTATCCTTCCCACTAATTCTTTCGCTTCCGAAACCGAGGAACAGTTGGTCAGCAGTAAGTGTTGCAAGAACCAACGCTGGCCGGGTTTGCCGGCCCTCGTTACGACGCTGTGTTTGGAAGGTTTTATTTTGCTTTCCTCGTGACGGAGGCTCGGATAAGGCCAGCAACGACCGTCGCCATGTTGCCATATTGGTTCGGCAACGTATCGCTCAGCACAGGCACCACCCACCGGAGGCGAGGGGAGGATGGTTTTCGATTCCGGCACGACCAAAGGTTGCCATAAATTTAGTTGCCACCATTGCCGTTCGGTGTTTTCCGATAGCGGACGGGTGCATGGAAACGGGTCTCGTGACGCGGGCAATCGCGTGGTGGTGTTGACGACCGCTCGCAGCTCAACTGGCCTCAACTTGTCCTTCCTCTTCGCCGCTCCGCCGCTCTACCACTCCGCTCCCATAATGGGCTGGGTGTGCAAGAATATTTCGCACCATTATTTCCCCATCTTCTTCAACCGTCCAACAGTGGCCCATGATGACAATGGTTGGATCGTTGGACCTTCTCGCTCAAAGTCAGTCATGCTTCTCCGTTCACATTTCCGGCACGGCGCATAAAGCTCAACTTATTTCCGTTTTCGGCGTTACACATCTACGCACCGCAAAACGCGTGTCGGAGTTTGCTTTAGGTTTGCCTTCGTTCTGCCACTGTTTAAGACCGTCTCCCTGTCCAAATCTCAACCACCGGAATGGTGATGGCGAAAAATGTCCGCGCTCCAAATAAATCACTATCGATCGACGCTCACTACGGACCGGATGCCGGTACCATGGACGCCGCACCATCTTAGAGTCTCCGACCCGCCCCGATTGTCGACCCAAAACGCTTGCGAGATGACGGATAAAGGACGAAGGAAATGCCAATAAATAGAAGATATTTCGGGTGGAATATTGGGGCGACGTCACACTTAGTGGAAATTGATGACGCCACCGCTGACGATGACGAAGAGGCGCGATAGCGCTTTTTTTTACGGCCCAAAGTGACTGCGAAGATGGTGTGGCACACAATTGAACGCTCGCCAGTTTGGGTTTATGCTGAGCTTATTCAATTCGGCGAGGCTTGTCTTCAGCAAGCGTGACGGAAATGTGTGTTTTGGAAGCGCCCTGGTATCTTTTGTAGGTCAGCAATGTTAAATTCGATAAGTCCCGTCATGGTTGAATGCAGCTGTTTTACGACTTCTCGATTGGAGTGCCTGGTTTGAGTTAAAAAATATTTCCCAATTCGTATAATTTCGCCGATCTATTTACTATCAAAGAAAATGAAAATTTAAAGTTTTTTTTTTTCTACGGATGCGATTCAACTTCATATCCTTGTTGACTCATTGGTCAAATTCAAATTAATGTTCAGCAAGATGACGCTTGAAATTGAAAAACTGCATTTATTCATTTTTGTGAGAGCTCTCAAGTGCCTTTTGTTTTTTTTTTATGCAAAAAGGAGAAAGAAATTCGTTCCTATACAGAAACTAATTATACGTGATGCATTCAAAATCCATCTCCGGCAATCATTTATTTTCATTCCCTCGAGCGCAACTGAAACGTAAGCACTAAAAAAAAAAACACCAATAGATCAGGGCCGCTCCTGACGGTGGTTTGAAGTTATCCTACCCTCTGGGGACGGTCAATCTTTTTCCTCCTCGCTCATCGCAGGATGGATACAATCAGCTAAAGTTTAGTCGCTTTGAGATTGGATTAAAATTCAATTCTTTCGACCATCGTCTTGGGAGCAGCCCGAACGATAGGCTAGGTCGAGGGTTCCACTATCATCACATCGCACCGTTCCGCCATCGTAGAGCTTGGGTAGGGATTGAACCGGTCGGTCGGGGTCGGTTTTGCTGCGTCCAGCTGGACCCTTACTGCTGACACACCGTAATTGAGACGGAAATTGCATTTCCTATTCCGGGTAAGGCGGTGCGACAAAAGCAGGACGACAGTAGACGACTGTGTTTTGTTTCTTTGTGCGCTTGGCTTGCTCGAAGAATGTTCGATGGCTTGCTGCGGAAGGGAACCACGATGGCTGATGCTGCGTCGGTATAGTTCTTTTTTCACCGTCTACAGTTTTATTACACCGACGAGGATTCTTTTACCGAAGCAGATAGCGGTTGGGTGGACAGTGGTTGCCGCCGGAGCAGGTTGAAAATAGATCTGCTGCTGCCGCTTGCGAAGGGCAAAGGCTGAGCGGAACAGATTGTGTTCTGTCGGAAGGTAATTTTTACCCACCCTTCTGCTGAGTGCGGAGCCAAGAGTGGTACTACTCCTCAATCTTGTTTATCTTCGTACATTGTTACCGCTACTATTAGCTGTGGGAGAAACGTTACTATCTGTATCCGTGCTGTGTTACGACTGTTGATAGATGAGGAAGCAGATCGGAGGATCCACACGCGAAGTATATTTATGATTCGTTCCTTTCACAGTTGAACTGTGCTTCAAGAACGACAAAGCTGTTATTTATTTAAAAACAACAGCGCTAAAATTCAACGGTGTGTAGCGTACGGTTAAAATGTAGAATGAAAATATAGTCACCTTCTCTCGGGGCACTATAAATCCGCGTTTACCCTTACCACAATCGGGTTGACAAATGACTGTGGACACGTCCGGAAACCCGAAGCCAGCGTCTTGGATTTTCGGTATGTCTATTTGTTTTTGTCAAACGTTCAGCCCGGTGGTGCTCATTCCCAAACCAGCCAACGAAAGGCCGGCACAAATTGGCACCTTCTTGTACACCTTCTACACGTTCAATCCTCGGCCGTGTGTCCCAGGACACGCCGTGATGGGAGAATATTTTATCTCTTCACCATTTGCACCCTCCTTCGCCTTCGTTACCGTGGGACCATCCGTTCTCGTCAGCCGCAATAATGTTTCCCCTTTTGTGGTGCGATCTGCTCTCTCGCACCCACCTCACAATGGAAATGGAAACAATCCGTTCCGTTCCCCAATCCCGAACCCAAAAAGTCCATTCATTTGTGAAAGTGAAAATACAAAAAGTAATATGCATGTTTCGGTGTAATGTTTTTTAATCCGGACAGTAACACAGTAGGCGATGGCGGCAAAAACTCGACCCGCTGGCCAAGGTAAGGACAGCAACAAATGGCAGTTTGGAACAAAAGATGGTGAAAGGAAAGTTAGCGCTTATGCTCGCACACCCAACCGCTTCGTCCGACGCACAATCCGATGGGACAAGAGTTTTTACGACCGTGTCATCTGTTTTCTAGCTCTGACTTCTCGTGGGCCGATGCCATTAAAGTGGTGGGGTCGTAACGAAATGGCAGCCAATAATTCTTCCCCCGGTCAACCTTTCCCTTTCGATGAAGCGGCTTAGCAAACAGCGACGGTAGTAGTTATTGCTATAAGCGCTGCTACATTTTTTTTGGTTTATACTTTTGGTTGTGTTTATATGATGATTATTTGTTCGAAGCTTAAAGGCATACAAGTTTATTTAGGTTTCTAAATCTTCTTAAAAGGGCCAACAACAAGATTAATTATAATAGAAATTAAATTTTTCCCTATTGCATCAGATTTTCTCAAAATGTTGAAACATTGTGTAATCGAAAGACTTCGTGGTCGAAAGTCTTGGGTAGATTCATGCTTCATACGTTAAATAGGTTTAACATATCTTAAATTTTTTGCCATACATACATGCACCACCATCACATGGTTAGCATCATGTTGGATGTCAATGTGTGGTTTATAAACCAAACCTATTTTCCCTAAGCCTAATAGGTTCTTTGCATGATATGATTCAGTATACATTATGTATCTTAATATCTGTTTCAGCTATACTACATAGATATCGCATTTTCCTTAAGATAAACATTTTAATACATAAACTTAAAAATGTATTACTTTGAACTATTCTTACTATCAAAAATGCAAAACCTTAAAATTAACAAAAATAAAATTAACACAATTTAAATTAGATGAAATCAGTTGCAGAAAAAAATCGTATATTATACGGTGAATATTATCACAAAATGAATATTAAATTATCCGAATGAAATAATGTAAACAGTAGTTTTAACAAGACAAACAACATCAAATGTTCGTAAAAAAGCACCCTTCAAAAAGTTCGTTACTGTTGTAGTGCCATAACAAAGGCTTTTGTCCGCATTTGACCCGTCTGGAAACACGCCGTTATTGCACGTTTATCCATCCCCTGTTCGCGGTGGCTAATGAGTCGCAATGTTGAGCGCACTGGTTGCTAGGACGAAAGAAAAATCTGACAATATTCAACAGTTGGCGTGTCTGTAACACTTCCCCTGTGCCGTCCGGACACTACACAGCAAAAGTCGGCGACAAAAAAAAAAGCTGCTGAAGCACACGCGAACAGCCAATCGTCACCATCGTTCATCACAATAGTAGCTCCCCGCGGCAACCAGACGGTACTAAAATAATGTTACATCCAGAGAGCCAAAAAACGTTACCATTGCTAGAAGTACTAAAAAACATTAAGAGACTAAGACCAAAAAACATCAACCCTAGAAGCCGATGGATATAATAGTCTCGGTGAAGAGTATCCAGCTGCACTCGGGCACCACAAAGTTAGCTGTACTCCCGGTCAAATCGGAGCGGGAATGCATTTGCATTCGCCGCCGTCTATGTGTGCCGGCTGATGGTCGTTTGTGTCTGGTTGATGTGTTTCGCAGGACGATGAAAACTGCCGCATGGTTCGGGGTGCCATCGGGCACTGTCCGCTGACAACGCGCTAACAGCGACGATATTCAGCGTCGTTGTAGTTCATTTTTCAAGAGTGTGAAAGCAACGAGAGCTGGGTTCGACGCGGAATATGACAAGATGGACGCCATCGGTACGGTCAGGATAACGTTGTACCAAGTGTATACTGCGAGCGGCGCTATGATCACTCCACTTCTCTTCACGAACTCGGACCACCCACTTCGGTGGGGCGGGAATATTTGCTCCTAGCCGCGAACATGCATTTCATTTGCTATCGAGCATTTTTTTTCCCGTCGTTTTCATCCTAATCCTGGCTGTTCTGCATGCTGGGGACAAGGAAGAAGTACGATCAAACAGGAAATGCCGCTACTTTGCATCGATACCGGCGCTGGGATGATTATCAATGCACAACTAGGTTTTCAATGAGCTACGCGAGTGTCTGATTTGAATTGCGAATGACGTCTTTATATGGAGAAAGTTCTATGGCGCTAGCAGTTAATTGAAACTGAACCGGCACGAGCGAACAAACGAGCGATACCGGGGAGCAGGAATGAAGGATGGTACAAAGACCAGGAAGGGTTCGTCTTTTCATCCAGCGTGAAATGTTCTCATTTGCAACGGAGATATATCCCGCACGCTTGATGAACTGAAGGAATCCCTACGAGTGTTTGCAGGAAAAAAACGACTGATATTCAAATATACAGTCCTTGGAACCGGTGGCTTGTAATGTAGTGTGCTCAACTCAAATAAAACGTCTCACCGTTTTACTAATCCTTGCCGAACTGGTGTGCTTTCCGTAGGAAAAGTATCGATCAATCGAGGGAAATCCCTCCTTGCATGGAGCCTCCACGTCCTGCCCCCAATAAATGCTGCCGGGTTTCCGGCAACTGTGGACGAGAATATTCCATATGCTGCTATCTTCCCAACCCAAGCGGTGGCAGCCGGTCTCGATTTTCGCGTTCTATTGACTCCGATGAAGTCTTTCTCGCGCAAAGCAATAAATGTGTGCGGCGGCAAAACCCAGCAGCAGCCATCCTTTTTGAGGCACATAAAATAAGGCACCACATACACACACGCGCGCTTTATGCTCCTTCCGGCTGACCCGCTCCGACGTCTGGAAGCCGCGCGGTATTGAAATTTAATGGAAAGCTGCTACCCATCCGTGTCTGAGCCAATAATCATAAAAAACCTCCCTCTCACCCAAGGCGTACCAACGCAACACTCGGGATGAACGCTTCGCCGACGACGCTCGGTCGGTGAAGTGGTTTGATGCCGGAACAGCTCGAGGCGGGCTGCGGATGGGCTACGGCGATGAGTGGTCATTAAATTTGATGTAGCTTCCGATCGGGTCGCGTTCGCGATGTTCGGATACGCTGCAGCAAGTGTACCAAATTGGATCCAGATCGAGTGGAAATCATTTCCCGATTCGCTATAGATTAGGATGGCCAATTACTGCACGCAGCACGCCGCGGGATGGACCGTTTGACCGGTGCGCATTTAAATTATCGATTAAAGATACGGACAAAAATGGGTTCCGGTCTTCCGTTTGGTGAAAGGGAGTGCAACAATACTTACGCCATTCTTTTCGCAGACGCCACCGGCGTTTTTGAGATCGCCAGTCCAGGCCAGCCCAAGCGTACCCATCTCGAAATCGCGGTAGGTAAACATGTACGCCAAGCAGAACGCATCGTAGTCCTCCTCTGGAAAGTGAAACAGAAAAATACATCCAAGTTAGCTGCGATTTTCAACCACGACCGAATAAAGCATCTAGAAGTCACTGCCAATTCATTCTGCGCGAATAGTGTGTGTAGTGCCGTCATAGAAAAAGAATGAAAACTGCGGAGCCATTTTCGGAGTGAATCTTTTTTTGGGAGAGCATCTAAATTCCTGTCCCTCGGGCGAAGCTTTGTCATCAAATTCCCGTGAACAACTCACGCGCCTACACAAAATCCTAAGTGAGCAGTGCGGTTTATTTTTTGTTTAAATTCAATTTGTCCTTTCACCGACCTCAAGCGGACATAAATCGAACGCATCCGTGAAATGGCGTGCTGGTGCCGGAATCCGCGCACATGTCCCGACATTCTTCGGCAGGTGCCGGCGTTCACGGTGCAGGCATACCAGCCGTGCGTGGTCGTCCGGCCACCGTGCCCCGTCCCGCTGTTCTGCATCCGGCGGCCGCGTGCTTCGCGCTTTCGGAGATTTTTCCTGCGCGGTGATATACCGATCGGGCGCGAGTGTGGACCACGGGGCGTGAAGCACTTCATCAAGTGGCACACACCGCCGGAGCAGCTAAACTACCAGCGCTTTCTGCCACTGTTCTTCGACGGGTAGGTAGCAACGTTGAAGTAGGCGTTGAATTCGACACTCTGACGCTGAAAGTGGCAAATAATTGCAGGCTGTGCGAGTCGACGTTTCCGTACCGGGAATTTGCGCGACACGGCGTGTGCGATATGCTGGCGGCCGGCTCGGAACACCAGGTGAGTATGATGATAAAAAGATAGGGGGTGGGAGTGGTGAGAGTGAAAAGAGAGAGAGTGGTCTGTTTTAACAACTGATGCATCGCTACAGGAAGCCTTCTTTTTGAGTTGTCGGGAATTTGACATGTATATTTTACGTACATTGATTTGATGATTGATTTCGGTCAATTCTACCGCATTGGGTGACACGAATTAAGTAACACAGGTCTCTGCTAATATAAACCGCTTCCGAATGCTTTCACCCTTTGTATGAACATAAAAAGCATTAGCAATTTAATGCGTTGTATCTCAAAACCATGTGCCATCCCGTGGCATGCTGGACCGGGTGCGGTGCATAAATTAATCCCGTGTGATGATTGAAAACATTCCAAAGAAATAATCCAGCTCCAGCAAGCTTCGCCTCGAATGGTTGTCTAATTGGTGGACAAGGGAGCCAAATGCGGTCGGCATTCACATTCATTCTGCTGGTTAGTGCGATATTGTAGGTGAAAAGGCATGGTACGGTCCAACAACTGTTGCACGCCGGTGGCGCCGGCATCGCCAGCGTGCACGGCGAAACTATGGCAAAAAGTGTTTGCTTCCTTTCTCCGGAACGAATTATTCACTCGCGCCAGCGTGCCCGAGAGCTGAGCTCTTCCCCAAAGGCAACGAAGCAAAAGCGCACAACAAAAACTCCTAACTCGGTCCACCTCGGCTCGTCATACGAATGCATTCGTATGAATAAGCGAAGACTGTGAAATTGCATTTCGAGCGTGGAACGTGTGGGATGAAGAGCATCCGGCCCGGCTGCCGCTGACAGACGTTAATGCAATCTGTGGCTCTCGAGTGGCTCGCGTGAAGGTCCTGTGATGCCTTAGAACTTGTGGACGGTCGAACGGCTATAGAACAGAACGCGCAAATGAACTTCCACTGGGACGCTTCCACGGGATGTCCACGGATGCGTTTTTCGTCAAATGGCTAATAGAGGTTTGGTGTACGATCCGGGTTGCATTCGGTTGCTTCCGTAGTGAGCCTGTTTTGCGATGTGCAGTTCCGACCGGCCAGTTGTGTCGCCCGAGGGAAGGGATAAAATTTATAGTTGGATGTTTTTTTTTTGTTAGTTGAGGAGCTCGAGCTGAAAACGAGCACACATGATGTATACGTGTCCAATTCGTCACTCACGCCATTTAACAACAGAAGCAACGTGATGTACATCGGTGTACGAAACTGTTACCTCACCACCAGCCAGCCATAGGTGGCCTTCATTGTCACCATCGCCGACAACAACCTCACGTGGCTGTTGTTACTGTTGAAACTCGTCCATCGCTAGCACTGACCTTCTCGGCCACCTGAGTGAAACCTTACTACCGTTCAGAACACCGTTCGTGTCGGTGGGAAATCGGTCATAAGCTAAACCCCAACACGGTCCGTCACTTTCGTTGCAAAACCCGGATCGGGAAGACCGATGACGACACGCATTCCCCAGGTCAGTTTCTTGGGGCCGCTCAGAAGGCGCGTTCTGATGAGCTGGCACAAACCACCAGATGAGAAAATGCGAATAAAGTAGCAAATCCCTGCTACCGATGATTGCAGCACGGGTGGAGTCCTTTGCATAGTGCATTTTTATGTGCAGTCGAAAAATTAATGCTGGGACTTCGGGACCTACGCTCGGCAGGTACTGGCACATAAATAGCGCACTATCGGAATGCGATAAGGATCTTCCTTATGTGGCCGGTGCTGAGATGATAGGCTTTCGGTAGTTGTTATGGGAATTAGCTAAGGGATTTGAGTATGGAGAAGACGAGCGTTGTGACTCAATCGAGCGCAGCTTTAAAGTTAATTATGAAGTAGCACTCATCCAGGAAGTTGAGCGTACAAGTTTAAGAAGATATTCCCGCCGGATACGGAAAGTAGTTAGTAGCAAAGCAGAAGCTGATAAGAGGAGTGGTTATTTTTCCTTAATGGTAGCAAACGACCGGTTTTTCGGTTGGTGCGAGGAACATTGTTTAAATTGGCAATTTGAAAGTCAAATTCGGTCGTTTATTTCACGCTCAAGCTATTTTAGCTATGCATATCCTCTACAAGCTATGCATATAGTATAGTTTGTTTGTATATCTACTACTGTCCTTGATACCTGCATCGAGTTTTGTTTGCCGTCTTTCTTTGTAGTAATGAATCCTTGCAGTGCACCGGTGACGAGTATGGTAAATTACTCTTAAAACAAAAAGAGAAAAACAACATGTACAAATGGAACACAAAATCAAACTATGGCAACTGAATGCTTGCTCGCCTTGATGGGAATTGCGACGAGCTTCGGTTAGAAAACGACGGTGAACTTCAATGGCATGTTTTCTTAAGCGTTACGCCATTCGGGAGCAAGAAAGAGATAGAGCGCTACAAACAAGCAGATTCAACAAAAAAGTCTCACAATCTTCGATTCGCGGCTCGAAACTTTCTTCCCATTGAGCTTTATCACAAATGGAATCGTATTTTCTCTTGGTTGCAGGTCAACCACCATGCTTTGTATGGTTGCCAAACGCAAATCAGAGAAGGAATGCCGTTGGGGTCGTTGTTGTCTTTGGCAGCTTCCCACCCCTAGAGGACCACCCGCACCCGGTTGGAAAACTTTTGGCGCACCGTGAAATGAGTATAACAATATTCAAATATTGCCACGATTTACATACAAATTCATCATAATGAGAGTTAAGAAATTGTAAAATTTGATCTCGAAGAAAAGCGTGCAGCTAGGTCCAGGGGGTGGGTGCACACAGGCACCTCCACCGGAAGGTGATAAAAGTCAAAAGAATTTGTATGCAGAAGACGCAGAAGACAAAAAAGTAGCACGAAAAAAGACAAGAGCCACCCATTTATCGTACAGTAAAGATGTTCTGGGTGGTTCGTCGGAATTTTAGAGTGTTGGAGCTTCTCGGGAAGAACACACTCCGGAAAACAAAGATCGATGGTGTGCAAATGAAGTAGGTGGCACAAAAGAATGCACACCGCAATCGAGTCGCAAGCCCCGCACTGTGGAAGTTTTGTCTCACTTCCGTAAATAGCGCGCGCGGCACACAAACACACAGAAACACGGTGAGCAAACGCAATAATCCCATGGTGATTCCCACCGTCAGGCTGTGATCGCATAAACATAAATCATTTAATATTCAAATGAAGTTTTCGTTCCGTGGCATGATACGCCTTCGCACTCACCGCCCTGGTTCACATCCTTGGTTGAATTTGGCCGGTTTTTAAAGAGCCGGCAAATGGCAGTGAAATTATCGGGCACCCGGGGAGGTAGTGGCTAGAGGTAATAGAACGAACTGGCCACGTCGAATCAACACGGGCGTGGCTGACAGACAACATCCGTGGGAAGATTCGGTTTGACTCATCCATCCTGCTCGGTTCAAAGAAAGCCTCCGGAACGCACGGGGGAATAGGGTGGAATGGTTTGGAATTAATGATTCAGCTGCATGCACAATCATCATTCATGGTGGCTTCCGGTGCTTAAATCCAAGCTGCGGGGATGACGATTGACAACTTGAAGTTTTCACCATTGTATCCAGATTTGTGCTTAAAACGAACTTTTGCTTGCTTAATTCTGGCACTAGGCGAGCAGGTGGTGTATCCTGTTTCCAACCATACAAACGTTGTCATTACTTGAAGATTCATCAAGTCACATCTTTCAGGATCTCTCTTGATGATAAGTTAGTTCCCATTGTATCTATTGCTTAACTGGATTATGGTAAATTGTTCACTCGTTTGGGACGATTGTTTCTGTGCACAGCATAGAATCATTCTGCGAAATTATTGATCCCATTTGGTTACCTGTCAATATGCTACCTTGAGGCACCCGCATCCTCTTAAACTTGAAACTTAAAATTAATAAACTTTAGAACCTTTGACGACAACAACGTCGGCGGTAGCAGTGCCCGCAACAAGAGTAAGCCATTTCGCTAATGGACAAAACTTTTCCTCTCCCATGTTTTGGGGTGCTTGTCCTTCCACTTACAAAGCCAAACCAGCGAGTGTCAACAACGTGGAGCTCTCGAGGGGCTACGCTGGCTATCCCTAGGGAGGGTTGGGAAGTTACTTAGTTTTGGCTACAGACTGCTATTTTTGCTCTCGGCGAGCAGTGACGTCGAACGGCCACGATTTAATCCTGGCTCCGTCGTGGCGTAGATTTTCCTCACCCCAGTGGGCTCGTCAGTCGGGCAAGCAAGATGGCCTGGATTGAAAAATTAGATTGACTCCTCTCTCGCTGGCTCGGACGGCTTTTGGTTCTCCCTTAGTGTTTGGCCGATGAACCTAGAGAAAAGTAGTACAGTGGAGATCGGTCTCTTCTCCCTGTCACCACCGTTGGTGGCTCAAAGCTCAAGGAATGGGTTGTCCACAGCAGACCCGGAGATGGTTCTTGATTTTTACGCTCGAAAAAAGCCGACTCAATGATGGTAAATAATTTAATAAATTAATTTGATGAAGATTAGCGCGCTGTGCTGTCCTTCGCAGCCCGCACGTAGTGGATGCCATAGCGGGTGGTAGGTGATCCTTGATGACCATACTGCTAATGCTGATGACGGCTAACTCGGTTGGCTAACTCCAAGGGTGCTACCACACAGACCGGCGCCTCATCAACATCAGGTACCTCCCACGCGAACGTAGAGGCTATGGCTGGTTGGTCTCTAATGATCGTTCGCATCATCTGCATTAGGATGCCCAAAAGCCAAAAAGCGTCCCGCAGTGAGGCTGGTCGTACCCAGTTAGTCGTGAGCCCTTATCGTCTAGCAGCGGGCGCTTGAAAGCGAATTTTGGAGAGACATCGTGTGACTGACCGCAGGCGCTGCGTTGGAATTGAATGGGAAAAAATTAATTCACTTTCTGGGCACTTCTTCTGGGTGTCTCCGCAAACACACAGAACTGGCGAACGTTGCGCCCCGGAAGCAGTTCATTGGCACACTCGGGATTAGGTTTAGTGAACCGTTCTACGATTAGATTATTATGTCGAGCGTTTGGGGCTAGAATCTGGCTGGGGATGCCACTCGTAGCAGATACATATCGTCCTTTCGGTGGGATGCTTTTCCTCGATACCAGGGATAACACTGGCCAACCTATCGTTTACTTCCAAGGACAAAAGTGGAAAGTGGACGTGCTTCGGCGGGGTTGAAGATACCCGGAACAGGGGTTTATGGTCGGTTCTCGGCGTAAAGGAGGCCTTTCTCCTAAGCGCACTCAACAATGCTTATAATTGCGGTCGTTACTTCCAACCGATTTGTGATGCTATCATAATCTCTTAGATTTCCATTCCGGCCTCCATTTACGTCCACCCGGGTACGGTGATTGTAATGAATGACGTCATCCAAAAAAGCTTGGCATACTTTTAGTTTCATTATCCTTTTGTTTCTTTTTTCACTCTGCTTGTTTTTCTCTTTTTCTCTCTCCCTCTCATTCGCATAAATCGAACACGAATCTCGCAGATCTTCCAAACCATTCCGATGCTGATACTCCCGATGCGCGAAGCGATGAATACGAGAAATCCGGACATTATAATTGCAACATTAAAAGCGTTACAGCAGCTGCTGCGTGTCGGTAAGTCGAATGGGTCGGTGGAAGGGAATTATATCGTCTCGAAGACGGGCGACATCTTTTGCCCGAAATGGTGATGACAAGTGTCGCGATAGTGGGAGGAAGGTGGAAAGTATTTCGTCGCGTCTGGCTCATCTCCGGCAGTTTTCTTTCACAAAACACGATGACGGGGGTAAAGCAACTGGCAGTGTTGGTGTAATTCGCTGCAGATGCCGGATTTAGGATTAAGGGGTTTTTGGAGAGAAAAATGTAGCGTTGGAATATAAGCGAACCGTTTTTTTTTGTCGTGACTGTCATGTTATGGATGAGTTACATTGATTTCACTGTGGAGGTTATGTTGATAATTAAAACACTTGTTGTAGCTTCATTTGGTAAAAAATTATCGCACGAGAAAATATCTTGCAATAATTATTTTGTGACAGAAATTGACCTCAATGGCGAACATAAAGTTGCCTGCACAATCTGAATTCTTTAGAAAATCGGTTGGAGCTGATTTTCTATGTTGCGAAAAATTAAGTGACAAATACAATATATTAAAGTTTTTTTTTGATTTCAGAACATAACTTAAATCAGAATGAACGTTTTCATAATCGCAGTCGATCTACAATCGTTTTAATGAGGTAATTTTCTCTGTTTACGAAATTTGTCCCTTAAGCCCCAATGCAGTAAAGATGATTGATCGACGATTTCCACTACCGCCATAAGCTCTCATAATAAGAAGAGATAAAATAATCGATTTCGATATTCCACCTCATGCGACGGATCCGGATACGTTCTAATGCGCGTTTGATTGGTTATCTTTGTTCATGTTGGGAATGCGCTTTGGGATCTCGTTTAGAACCCATAAGCACACAAGAATCCACCGGAATGGATTCTTTGGAGCGATGCCCGAAGCTACAACGTTACCTTTTATTGGTGGCTGCCCCAAAACAAACACACACACACACACCAACGCGTCACACCACGAGCATCGCCACGGTCGAGGGTTTAATTAATTTTGTTTATGGCGAGTAAAACTGAAATTAAAATGGAAAAAAAAACAATATTGCAATAGAACACCCATCCTCGGGTAGACGCGCCGCGCCATGCCAATGAAAGCATCCGAGAAGCCACTTACTGATAGCGTTTTTATGGTTCTGGCACCTGTTGGGATTGTTTTAATATCTCGGAAAGCTTCGACAGTTGCTCCCTCCGGGGAGTTGGTACTGTCGCTTCCTTCACCGCCAGCACATTAGGCAACCGGGTTCCCACTGTTCGTGGAAATGGTTTATTTTTGTGTATTTTTTTTTTTTGTGAATGTCACTTGCTCTCTCTCACTGCTTGAGATTGGCTCGATGGTACTGTGTGCAAACACAGTGGCTGCAACTATGGGACGAATGGGCGTGCAGAATCCCCTTGGGACGAATTTACACACGTGCAAGGGAAGAAAGTCACTCCCAGGTGTCGGGTGTAAGGGATAGGGACACACTGCAGAGCAAGCGAAGGCGAGATGGGAAATTAAATTTTAATTTTCCATTAACGTTGAAACATGACAAACGTGTCGCTTGTTGAGTGTTTCCGACTTTATTCGCTTCACTGCATGCTTTTTGCCCCTATCCGGCCGGCGAGTTAGTGGCATTTGTTTTATGGGTTTTGATTACTTTTTTTTATACGTCTTATCTGCACCATCGCTTGTGGCAGCTAATTGAAAATCTTCACTCACAGTGACGGGATTGGCACGTGTGCTACAATAATCGTTAACGTGTAATTAAGTTACAATGAGTAGAGGCAAGATTGCTCGCATGTGTCTCGATTGGGAGAAGTCCTATAAAAGTAATGTAGAAATAAGCTAACAAACTTTACTACCATTGGCCTACAATGGTGCTATTAAAATAATTTATTACCGTTTTCAAATCCTAATTTATATCTAAATAATTCTTCACTCATAATAGGATAAGATATAGTGACGACACTGAAAATACCTCCATTAACATCGGTAAGATTGATATTATTTATTCTTCTGGCAGCTCTCCACTCTACTTCTCAAGCCATTTCTTTGACCCGTGCAGCAGAACTGTCCAAAAAAGCGCACCGGAATCGTTGTTAGTCGATTCGAGGAATTTCGCGTTCATCTTCTCATCCTTTGTAAGCTACTCTAGTTTGGCTAGTATATCTTGTTGTGTGCTGGGTTGGTTGCTTCTACAACAGGCGGGCCGGGGATGAAGCACAATGCAGCAGGGCACATATAATAGAAAACGGCCCGGTATTGTTTTTCGTACAATATTCTTATCAAATAGCGGTCGCTTGTGTACCGCAAGCGAAACTTGTTTTAGGCGCGGTAAACTCAACTGGCAAGTGGCTCCCGGAAGGCAAGCACGATCGGCTTGTGCAAGCCGCAGAAAACGCAGTAAAAATACATGCTCAAATAGCGACGGCCGGGTAATGGGAATCATACCCCGAGAGTTGCTTGCTTTAGAATAGCATGAAACGACGGCCCCGGGGTCAGGCGAACCGTAGCACGCGCCCGCTTCTCGTAGTGCTGCTTGTAAAACCACAAAAATTCTCGTACCATTCTGGTACGTCTCATTCAGTGAAACGCCCTAACTTGCCCCATTCGCAAAAGAATGGAAACAAAACCAAACCAAACACTCACACCCACCAGCGTACAGTATTATTTTATGATTTTTACTGCTGGCCCATCATTATTTTACAACAGTTTAGCCGGTTGTGTGTATGTGTGTGCATAGGTCTTGGCACGAGGTTTGGGTGCAAATTTGTACAGCGAAACTTAACTACCATCGCATTCAAACCATCCCTTTTGAACGGGAACGATCTTAACCAGCTTTAAATGCGGGGTTATGCGGGGCGAGTTCTAAAGAAAAGAAAAAACCCCAATACCAGGTGAACGTCCACTTGCATCGTGCGCACAACTGCTGAAGCAACAGCAGCCGCGCCGGAGTATTCTCCATACACCAGAAGTCAGATAGATAAAATGGGACGAAATATGTGGTAAAACCAGCGTTACTCCCACGCCATCACATTACCTCGGGGCAGCACCAAATGGGGTTCAGTTGGTTTTCATTCGGTTTTCAAAACATCTGCACCGGAACACCACACCGTACTGCTCCGAGACAATGATGATGTGGGTAGAAAAGCGAGGTTTTAAAATTAGAGAAAAGCGTAACGAGAACCAGAAAAGGTACACGCAATTCGTGTGTAAGAATTGAGAGACTAAACGTTTCCTTGCATAAAGTGTAAACGCGATTGTGATGTGGCGTAATTTTGGCACATTTAACATGATGTGTTCGAAATAGACTAAAAATGTATAAATACAATTTGATACATGCACTATTATTTCCAATGCATGTCGAATAATGATTACTTAAAGCTTGTGTTGCGGAGCGGACCACGCGAAGGTATTTTTATGGTACTTTCTCCGCAGCAATTTTTACGTTGTACCGGTTCGTTGCGTCGACGGAAATCTGGCTGGCGCTCCGGGCCAGTCGTGCCCAGCGCTCAGGGCTGGGTGAGGACGATATACGTTGACACTCCGGTTCGCCGGCTGAAGTACCAGGCTTCCTTAAA
>KI915040.1:24871789-24977419 GCA_000473445.2 Anopheles farauti
GTTACGCGAACTTCTGTGCTACTGACGTTTCTTTTCACCATAAGATGTCGCTAGTTGTATGGTGATGTGCGGTCTCCGAGGTGTTCTGTTCATAGCTCTAGGTGTTCTATAGGCGAGGTGTTCTGTTCATAGCTCTAGGTGTTCTATAGGCGAGGTGTTCTGTTCATAGCTCTAGGTGTTCTATAGGCGAGGTGTTCTATTTGCGTCCGAGCGTTGAGTGACCGGCTGGTTCGGGTGCGCAACAGCTTGCTTTAAAAATATCATTAGCTTTTCAAATATGATAGAATATTGGTATAACGAGAACTCAATTAAACTATAATTATTTCGATGAATTATTTGGATTACTAACAAAGCCTTTGGATGTTTTAGGAAATATATAGGCTGATATTAGTCAATTATAGCTTAAATTTCAACTGTATTGCGAGCAAACGATCGAGTCTTGTCTGAATTCAACTTGGAAAGCTTTCTTGGACATGTTTAAAATGCTCACTCACGTAACACATGGTGACGCTTTTTAACAATTTATGAAATTTGTCTATTCACTGAACAGGACCGTCCATAGGGATTGCCCTAGTTCCATACTACAGGCAACTGCTTCCTACGTTGAGCCTATACAAACAGCGGTGTGTTAACATTGATGATCGTATAGACTTTCGAGGCGGTCGTCGAATCGGTGATGTGGTCAATGCAACGTTGGAGCAGCTCGAACAGTGCGGAGGACCGGATGCATATTTGAACATCAAGTACATGGTACCAACATACGAAAGCTGTGTCTACAACCATTAAGGGCGATGCAAGTAAGGAACGAATGTATTTTAATTTTATATTGTTAGAATCTTCTTTACCATTTGTTTTTTAAATGGAAAACAAATTTACCAGCATTTTTAAATGGAAACCATTTGCCCAACCTTGTAAATTTAGTTTCATTTCCGCCGTACAGTGCTTTTGTTTGCGACGAATTTGCCCCGCTGCTATCGATATGATTCGAAATTTGCCCCGCTGCTACCGATATATCGAAAAGCAAGCATAGTTTTGACTTGCGTTCCATAGCATCAATTCGCTTGAAATGAAACATTAATTGAAATGGGATTCGATGGAATGAAACCTTCACAACAGAACGTCTTCTGCTCATACACATGCATATGTTGATGCATATTTTGCATCTGAAAGTGGTTGGCCTTGGCAGTTGCAACAGTAAAGTATTTAAAGTACGTACAGGTCGAGCGGGAAAGGAACGGTCGAATATTATAAATCACGTCCCAAATTGGATGGAAAATGGTAAATCATCATTTGTGCAATTTTCTATCCTATTACTTCACCATCCCGACTCCAAGAGAAGAAAGTGAAAGAGAGGGGGAAACGGTTGAGCGGTAAGAGGGACCAACCTTCGTTTTACTTTTTGGAAGGAAACACGCTGCTGAGCGAAAGGGACCAAATAGCATCAAGCAGTTTTTGTGCCCGATTTTTTTCCGCACCCGGTCGGTTTTGCAGAAATTCTGTTCATGAGCGAGTATGCAATCGTCTGCAACCGTTTGTGCTGATAATTTATTGGTAAATTGCAAGGGAATTTGCAAGCGTCTTACACACACCTTTGTCCACATACACCCTGTTACCCTGTTCTTTACCCTTGTTTTGAAAAATAATTGCATTGCAATGCACGTGCTTTGAATTGACCCGCTTAAACGGGTACATAAATGTTACCTTGAGAAATGACTGCTAAAAGTTCAAAATGTAGCTTTCTTAACAAAACATATTCGTGTGTTATAATCTAGTAAAAACTAGTGTAAAAATCCATGTTTAATGCCTTCTTTCATAAGCTATTTGAAGTCTCCGTTTACCTCGTCCCTACAAGTGGTGTGAATAGTGAAAAAGCTGTCTAGAATATTCAGAAAAACTCTAAAATTCAAGACTCAAAGCTCGAGAATTTGCATTATTACTAAAAAACGACGGCAGTGCGTAAATTCCACAAGGTTCCCAATCTTTGTGGCGAGACACACTAGCGCTGCAAAAAGAGGCGGTACCGTACGCGCAAAAGCGTTTCTAGCTGAAATACTATCGACCGTTGCTGACATTGAATTTTCACCACTCAGTCGCAAACCAACTGCCGTGGCATCGTACCATTTCGCCCCTTGAAATGGGCTCCCATTTCGTCCCTTGAAAGGAATGAAATGTGCAGCGTGGTACCGGTACTGAACGCGTTGCAAAGCGTGCGGAAGGATCTTGAAAGGGGAAACCTTTTATCCACCCCCTTTCGAATGGGCCCACCGAAACGAGCCTCAATAAAATATGCATTGACAGTCATCAGTTTTCCCCCAATTGACTTTTATTTCCGAGCGAATCAACCCGTTTTTTCTTCTTAGCAACGCGTGTCAACCGCTCGGAAAGGCGTTCAATCCCATGCCAAAGGATTATTTGGATTTATAGGATCAATTCTTACGCCAAGCCTATGATACTTTTTATTATTTATCCATTGTACACTCCCGTGCGGTCTCCCTTTCCCTCATGTTGCTATGAACAGTGGGCAAGGACGAGTGCACCATTCACTGGGACGAACGGAATATGAGCTCCTTGAGTGTATCCTGTCGTGGAGTGTTTGCTAGTGTAGTGGGAAGGAAACTTACCCGAAAATAGCTCTAGGAACTTTTCCACACCGTAGTTGCCCGGGAAGCGGTACAAGGGATCTTTCAGCGCATTTTGGTTATGCACCTTGATGCGCTTTATCATGAAGGTGATGTTATCCGGTTTTCCATCGCCATTGAAATCTGTAATGAAAAAGATACATAACTTATTAGACTTCAATTTTATTTCACTAACGTAACAAAGTTTTTTGGAACTAAACTATATATGACATTGAAATTTTTATGGTAACGCCATGACATTTATTTTTTTCTATTGATTTATTTTTAAATATTCAATACATTTGTATCGGAAAATGTATCACATAAAATGTAAAACAAATCAGGAGAAGGAGCTAAAGGATATTTTTTCCAAATTTCAAACGACTCCTGTTTGTTGCTTGTTAATGAATTTAATATTTGCGTTCGGAGCCTGTTATTTGATATGCAAGAATTTCTTTCGTTTCCGCTTCAAATCACTACATTAGCAGCTGTTACTACCTGTTACCAGGATGGTTGTGATTGTGTGACAATCGTTTGCACCTTTTGCAATAGCATGAAAGCGCCATTGTGTACCACACATCCACACCTCTGCACTTACCGCGATTCAAAAGATTCGCCTTTTTTCAGTTCCATTCATCACGAAGCACTAGTAAGATGAAGCAGGAACAAACAGCATTTGCACATTTGCGAAAGAAGCAAATTTACCCGTCTCCACCGGTATCAGTGGCAACAATTGTACGGAAGCACGCACAAACACACACACGGGAAATCCAGTCTTCCTGCACCTTTGCCGGCGGACATCGGGGGGTGGGGGAGTGTACAAAGCTCCGCGGGGACATTGTTGATATTGTTGGGAATGTGCATGCCTTCTTGCATATCCTGCAAACCACCGGACGCAATCGGGCGCCGTAGAGAAACGGGTAAGGTGTAAATACACACACATACACACAAAGAACGGATCGTTTAGAGCACGAACCAGAGACGACATCATCATCGTCACGCCGTGCTGCTACCCGTCGGTGGCATACCTCACCAAATATCCCTAGGCCCTTGGCAGATGCAGGCATGCATATCATGATTTCTGCATGTGTCAGTTTTCTTTCTCCGAGCGAAACCTCCAGTAGCCGAGGTTAATGGAGAAAGAAACCGAAAAGAACGGAAAAACGAACACATGGTGGCGTGCTGGGCTGAGCGTGCTGGATGACATTTGTTGAATGTTTACTTTTCTTCTCGCACCTTAATGACTGACACTTTTGCATGAGTCAATAGATGCGTGGAGAGTGGCCGGATCGGGGTTCATCCCTCGGCTCCGACTGCGATCGCACACAAGTGCACTCGAATGGGCTATCTTGGTGTGGCAGGCAAACGGAACAATGACGACAGCAAAAAGATGACAGGACAATCAGAGTTGTATAATGCAAGAATAAATGCATGCAGAGCAGAGCTTAGTGAGAATGTTTGCACGTGGGTGTGGATGTGCGCAGATAAATGCATTTTCTTTGAATTCTTGAAGAGGAACACGTTCCATATAATCATATAAAAATGCCCAACTCAATCGTTTCCTAGCTGCCAAGGAATCACATAACCTCTGTTGGAAAGATTTAACTTATAAGAACGTTTGATAATACATTTCGTTTCCCAAAGCGTTTAATTAAGACTGTGTTTTAATCGAGTTCAAGTCGTTGCAATTTTCCAACTTGTTTTTGCTAAATATAGCATCTACATCGCGAAAAATGTTTGGGGTTTTCTTGAATTTTCGGATTATTTTCAAACATACATTAAACAAGGTTTCATTTTTTTAATTGCACTCATTGCAATTAAAATCTTATTATGCATCACTTCTCACATGCACACAATTTCTACCAGCAAAGCCAATAAAGTTCACTTATCCCTTGTTCAACCACATCAAACCGAACAACTTTTTAACCTGCTCCCGTGATACCCTACAAGTTAAACAAGGCAATGTGAATTTCTTGAAGCAATAAAGTCCCTCGGGCTAGATTTGCTCATCGGAAGGCGTAGGCAGATTAAAACCGACTTAGCTTTCGGTCGGCTTGTTTTTGTGCGGTGGAAGCACCTTACAGTCGGAAAAGGAATAACCGCACCGGCTACGGCTGAAAGTCAAAGTTAAATTTATCGATTGGTTACGTTGGTCCTCCGGGACACAGGGTCGATTCGTATCAACCAGGAATGTGGAACACCGTTCGGAGTGAGCTAACCCACTGCTAGGGATTAAAATGCGTTCCCAGAAACGGATGTCTAGTCGCAGGAGGAATCCTAACACAACACATCGACACCACCAGGTTGCGGGAGAGAACGATGGTCAATGGATTGGACCTTTGGGGTTGCACGGTGAAAGCACTGTGACAACGAGCCCCAACCGTACGCTCACTCGAGTTCTCATCAGTCGTTTGGGATAGAAAATCGAAAAAAAGAAGGACTTAATGCCTTGCCATTCCTGACGCGCAGGGGGCGTAATGGTATGTACACTTTTTCACCATTACCCACACACGCACACACCGTGTCGGAAAGTATTGGTGTACGTTACTGGTTAGATTTTACACGGCTCGGTTAGCTTAGTAAATTTGCAATACATTCCAGCATCCCATGGCTGGCTGGATGCGATTTGTGCTGGTCGGTTGGGTTCGGGCATTAGGGGTCACTTAGCAGTAAATACGGGCGGTTAAAGCACGTATAGTGAACATGGTATCTGGTTGACCATGGCATACTTTCCTTCAACATTCCCGATTGTTAATTACACAAATGATAGATTTATCGTCCCAACCAATGTCGTCAATATCGAATGGATTATGCGGAGTTTACCGTAAAGTAATATTTTTTGTTTCACGAAAATTTATCAGCAGCCATTACAATCATGATTTGTTCATGAATTTTACAATGAAATGTTTAATGGTATATTGTCAACGAGATTATCATACTGCATCAACAATACCATACCATGAGCACCGAAGAATAAGTGTTGCATAATTTATTCCGCACAGTATTGCTTTAGTGTGGAAACAAGTACAAATAAATAAATGAGCAAATATTATTTCTCCACCAACTTCAATTCCATCGAATGTATGATGGACGTGATGGTTCAATAATAATTTCAATTCCACTACCAGCACCCGGCACCTGCCACGGTCCAATTTACACCCCCGTGAAAGGGGTTTTGCGAATTAATATTGTACCTATTGCGTTTTTTTTCGTTTTCCTTTTTTTGTTGTATTATTCAGAGACAATTAAAATATGCGCTTCCGCGTATGTCTCAATTATGATTCTCCCCGTTTATGGGTTTCGGTACCGGGTTGTTGTTTATGTTTTGCCATAAATTGTTGCAATTTATAGTGCCACCAGGATGTTACGCACGCCAACACACGCGTAACCGCACACTCATACACACAAAGCCACACGAATCGATAATTTTAAATTTATGCCCGGCCTGTTTCGGTTTTGGTTCATTGAAAGCAGTCTGCCGTGACCGAGAAGAAGCTTTGACAGAGCTGTCGCTTGCCAATAATCGAGCAAACCGCGACGAGAGCCATGGGCGGGTTCGATAAGCCTGCGCATGAAAGATGTCGCCCAGTTTACTCTCCCATGTTCGTCCTAGCGTCAGCGACAGAAGACAATTATCGGTTTTCCGAACTTTATTATACACTCGAGGAACATTTGGGCCGGCGGCTAGGAAGCATGTTAACACGCGCGGTCCGTTGTTAAATGGGCGGTTTCCGTTTGGCGATAGGTCGGTCGTGTTTCTTGCATGTTCTTTACCCTCCGCCCTATGCCACAAGGGGTGACCGGTCATGGGATGGTATAAATTTTGGTGAACCAAAAACACGTGAATGGTGACCTACACTCAATCCTAAACGAGGCGCACAAAGTGTTGTCCGTAAGTCATCGGTACAAAACCACTCGCTGCATTTCGATGCCGCGGAGATGCTATTTTGTGGGTGGAAGTGCGTGCCCAGTGTTAGTTTGTCCTCGTTGTTTTGTGTCGACGGACACCAGACAGATACGTTATCGTCACGGAAAGTTTGTTTGACAACGCTCAAGCTTACGAGCGATTTCGCTTTCATCTTTCAAGCTGCCGAAGTCACGTTTTCATTTGCTTGAATTATGCAAATACGAACGATATGCTGCACCAGCAACGGTTTCGTGTTTGAGTGACTTTATCTAATTACGTCTCTGTTATTGACCTAGCAGCATAACGCTTACGCGCACCTAGCCAGTAAACGTGTGGTTTTGTAGTATGAAGATTTGAGGAAACGCAAACATAAAATCATTGCAGCACTGGAAAACGCTCAGTTGTGGCAAATGAAATAAACTAGCGTTTTATCGTTTATTTTTGGCAAAACAACTGCGCATAATTGAAAAAACGGTTGCACTGACTGATAGCTGAAATATTATAGTGATAAAAGTGGAACGCAAAAAAAAGTACCCGGAATTTTTGGAATGCCTGCGTGTGGCAGCTTTTGCTGGTTTTAGCTATCACCATCGGTGGTTGCATTTGCTACGACATATCGCGCGCGTATGTGTGTATTTCCACTAATCTAATCACGTTCCAATCGCACGGTAGTGTTTTTGTGATTGGGGATTAGTTCGCAACTCGTTTGCACTGGACTCGCTGAATCTGTTTTATCGCTATTCGGTTAAAGTTGCGCGGAGATGAGGTGGTTGCGGTAACCGATGGAGGCGCCCGGTGGTTGAAGCGTAATCGGATCAGCAATAAACTCCGGTTTTTCAGTTTTCTCGTTGATTGATGGGCTATAGTGTTGTTTAAGTTTTTTTTTAGAAGATTGTTATATTCGCACCAGAAGCTGTAGTGAACTCGATTAAAAAATTTAAAAAAACCTATTTGAAATTGCAACGGAAAACTCAACTTTCGATTCGGTTTCAGCAGCTTTGGGTTTGAAGCAAGCATTGGCATACATGGTTGGACTTATCTGTAAATGTTTTTTTTCTGTAAATGCCTATAGATAGAATATTTAACTCAATTATAGTTTCTAGATAGGTTATGATTATTTTCTCAATAAACTATCTAGACATTCTTGGTGTCGTTGTTATGCTTAGAAATAAACACGTGTATTTGTTAAAAGCACACATATCTTTTTGTAGGACGCAAGACGCTGCGCAAAATACTATCAACGGCCGTAGTTTGATTTCAAACACGAATACTTTCCAAGTGCAGGAGGATGATAATCAATTTATGTTTCGCAACACTTAGCTTCACTTCAACCTGAATGGTGACCGCAACTCGCAATTCAGTACAAATATTTGTGCTATAAATGTGGTAAAACTTTCATTCCCAACATCATTCGCACTCCTGCTGCTATTTCGTGGTTAACAGTAACAATGTTGACCGAAACGTGGTGGGTTGTGTGGCTTGATAATTTATTCAAACCTTATGGCCCAAACTAGCACATTAAAAATTTTCATTCGCTTTATTAACGCACAACATGAAAACTATAGCGAGTTTACCATTCTTGCTTTTATGGTGCTTTTTTGTGGGGAACCGATAAAAACACTACACTTGTATGATGCTATCGGGCAACCAGAATCAGTTAACAAAACTCATAAACGGCGTGCATAATGTACACTGCTAGCTAAGGTAACAAAAAACTTAAAAGTGGATTTTGTCATGGTTTAAACACATTTGTTTACATTTTTCACTAAGATCTTGCCATCTTGTATGTGCTAAGGAAGTTCACTAAAAGAGAAATATTGATTTGAAAGTGATATATATTAAATATCGAATTTTACTATTTCGAGTTAAACCCCTTAAATTTGTCGAAAAATATAAGGTCAAATCACAGGTTGGTTACCAATTGGCCGCAACGACCCACCAGAGCATAAAATTCTTGCCGAGTTTTAGTTCGGTTTCTCAATTTTCTGCCTTGATTGAGTTTTTCCGGCCAACGGTGGTGTAAAATTCAGTTTCCATCTACTTAAAAGTTACAAATTTTTCCATCTTCCGCATGTTTTTACTGCTGTTCGAGAGTGCCATCGCGGAGGGTGGGGGTACACCGTTGGAGGTGAAGGTGAGATTAAATGACAAAATTTCTAACTCCACCGTGATTCACGCCCAAACGCTAAGGCTCTTAATTTGAAAGATGGTGTCGCTTTTCGGCGCTCGAAGCTTGCGGCGAACGCAATCCCAAGGACGACAACCGGAAGATGGCTGCGGTTGTGTCGTGGTACGAAGGCGGAACGAGCCATCTGATCTGACTGATCGGCATCGAGTGACGCGTATCAAAGGCGAACACGGGCCCAGTGATCTGGAAAACATCGTGGGAAATTGACTTTCATCCTTCCTCGCCGCCTTTTGCGTCCATTTCTTGAACCTCCCCGCTACGCTGCCGGTAACTAAAGATCGGTTGTCGTTTGAGGCGTTTGAGTGGACGCTGGAATTGAATTAAATTCTCTCGGCTTTCGGTTCGGTCACCGGCGAATTTCCTGCGCCGGGGACGTGGAACAACTTTGCTACAGCGAGACGGAATATTGCCAAGCTGGGTGCAAGCGAGCGCGCGCCTATAGGAGGAGGCTGTCGACCGGAAAATGACTGCGGTAAAATTTGATGAAGGACCAAAAGACGCCGTTGGAATCGCCGGTGCGCTGCCGTTAAGCAGCCGCGACAGTGAGCAATGCTGAAGATTGTGGATTTTGTGGAAAAAAATCTTCCGCTAGTGCGTGACGCACACTACACTGCGAAAAAGAGTTTGGGTGTGAGACGGTAGCCTTTTGATAGGCGAGGCAAACCGAGAAATGTTAACGTTTTGGGCAGAAAGAAGGATAGATGACAAAGGCACCAACCCGTTCGACGTTTTCGGTGAAGTGTACCGCGATCCCATGTTGGATTTTCAGACATTTAAACAGCACTAACAAAATTAAATTTAAAAATTTATTTCAACAATCAACACGACTATTGAAGTGTTTACTAAAAAGTCATGTTTGTTAATTATGTTGTTTTCTTACATTTTCGTTATATTTTACATGAATTTAATGTCACTCTAAGTGAAACATGACCTCAGAATTTCATACGATTTAAAAATTGCATTATAAACCTTTGTTGGAAAAAACATGTACGTAGTTACTAACATAACAGATTTTTCCTTAAAAGATTTTTTTTTACTTTTTCAGCGCCATCTTCACGATGCATGAAAGCAAAAAACAAAACAGAACAATTTCAAACCGATGTTTCACGGTGAGATCTTGGTTCAATTATCGAAATTGAATAATATTCACATTGTATCGTGCAAATTCGATCTTTTCACTTGCTTCGAATCAAACGAGTTGCACGTGTGCTTATTACTTACGCTAGCTCAGCAACGACGGAGCAATTGTGCGCTCCGATTATTTTGCTTGACAAAAAAAAACACACACACATAAGCTGAATATCAGAATAAAAACTCGGGTGAAACATTCGCCTACCGGAAACAAGAATCGATAACAAAAATATCCCAATTTATTTGTTCGACGTTCCACTTTCCTATTTTTTCAGATGCGGCGGAAAAAGCATGCATGGAAATACGTACCGAGTGCGCCATTGTGTTATTGTTCAAAACGAAGCGCTTTCCGAGCACAAAGAACGAAGGAAACCGACTAAACGAAAATCCCACCACACATGCAACGATATTATCAATCAGCTCGCATTCCCTCGCATTGCTCGGTTTGGTCCGGCGAACCACCTGAAGGATCGCAACCGCCTGAAGACGACGTCGGTTTACATAGGAAGCGGCTGCCATGTTGGTTGCTTCCAGCTATTGCACACCTCAGAATCCCCTCTCGTTGCGAGAGGAACCCAATCGTTCTGCGTTCCGGTTTGAAACACACGGCAAGCATGGTTCGTGGCCGTGGGGAATGTACGAAGCAAAATAAGCATGAACGTATACATTCCAGCGGCACGTGAGTTCTAGCAGAGCGTCTGAGCGAACATTTCGTTTTTGGCGAAGGATGCCACACCGTTTTCAGTTTTCGGCAATGTAAACCAAAACAAAAAACCATAACAAAGCACAGGGAGCGGCCCCGGAATTCACCCCGTTACTAGCGGGAAACAAAACGCCTTCACAGAAGAACACGGCGGAAAACGTTGATTCCGTGCGAGAAACGTATTCGTTGCGAGCAAACACCGGGCAACTAGGAGAAAAAGTTGCAAATGTTCTGGAATAAAATACATATAAAAACACACACACACACACACCATGTCTCCGATCCCCGTTGGTCGTGTAGTTTCTGTTTCGATTCCGATTCTGGCGTCCGTTACGGAAGCGTGTAGAAGAAAGGAAAACATGTAACGCAATAAACGAGTTTTTGGAGCAACGGAATATTTTGTCGAACCCATTCGAACCGGCGATGCAATACGGGCGCAGCTGGAGCACGGGGAAGGACGGTTTAGTTATTCCGATTTAAGTTTCTCCTCCCTTCGTCAGCCGTAGCATACCGCGGTGTACAGACAATTGCCACCATGCTCAGGGAACGGAACGAAGATGGCCAAAAATATTCCAGCTACTATCAAATACAGTTTTGTGATACCGCCAACACAAGCCGGTATGGAGGAAAGAGGCTAAGGTTATAGGAGTTTGGGGGTAGGGGTAGGTGCCAATGCCTTTCAAACGAATTGTGTCCTGGCATGCATGCACGCCAGTGTTAAATTCCGATTCCGACGTAAACCTCGTAACCCGACCCCACACTCTCTCCCTCTCTCTATCTCGCTCTGTATCACCCCATGTGAAACGAAGCAGAAAAGGTTAAGAGATTCATGATAGTGCTTGGGCTTTGGAGCTTATCGGCACGGTGTATGTGTGTTTGTGTGTTAGTGCACCATTGTCTGGATAGTGGAATTCCTTGGCTATCCGATTCGCCGAATGGCAACAATAAAATATTACTTAAATCGAACGATATGCTTATGCATTTTTCGCCCTTCGTTGCAGTGGCAGCGAATGGGACAGACGGGTACGGGCGGGAGCGGAAACGGAATAAGCAATTTCATGCAAACACATTGTTTTCGAGGCGAAGATCGTGAGCGCACGGTGCAATTTGCACACGGCTCACTGAAATTGATTTCGGCGTCCTGCTGCGCGCCCTGTGTCTGTACACGGGTGAAAGTTTGTGTACGTGTGTGTCTGTATGTGTGTGTGTTTGTTTGAGTGTATGTGTGAAAAGGGATTCGAGGATTATTAGCACGATTTTCATTGTTTGAACGAAATTAATGTCTCCGAACGGACGGTGACAGCTGGCTTAGCCAGACGTGAGTGCGATAATCACCTCGTGAGAACGAAGTAATCCGGTTTTAGGGTCAAATGACATTCGGGCGCGCCGGGTCATGATTATCAGAAAGGATCGTTTGAAAATTGCTTGATTCGTGCATATTGCTTCCCACAGAGGACGGATTTATCTAGACGAAGATTATTTTATGCATTTAGATTGAAAACGTTTAGTTGCACACAGATCATTCAATTTAATTTTTCAGATATTAAATGCACCAAAACTGAAAACGAAACACACATCTTTTTGTTAAATTTAAAACCAGGAAATTTAAAGCATTTTTAAATTTCATCAAATGTTTTATATAATTTCAAATAATGGAAGTAATTCACACCAAGATGATAATAAAAGTTCGAGTCTTAGCGTGGAGTAACTAAGTTCTGCTCTTATTTTATGCGTTCAAGATCAGATTACTCAAGATGGCATTCGATTAAAAAAAATGAAAATGGTTAGCGCTTCATAGCATCCAGTTTAATAAAAGTTGTGACAAATAAAGTTTTAATCCTTAAATTTAAATCTTATTTATTCCTATTTGTTCACAAATAATGACTATTAATTGATGGTCTTTAGTGAGAAATGTCACAACGCTCTTCTGTGTAGAAGAATCCTGCAAAATTTTGAATCATCTAACACTTAGCGAATGACTTCTCGAACAGTGTGTAACGAGAATGTTTGGTAAAATTAAACCATTTATGGCTTATTTTACCAAAACAAACCTATTGCTATTAAATAAGAAACAAAAACAGTATCATGGGTTGCATGAGATCATGGTAGATGTGATTTTTTTACATTCCTTCAAATAGTTCTAAAATAAACGATTTTGCTAATTTTTTTCTACGAATTCAATAGCATTGACGGGGTAGTACTTGTTCAGCAGAATCTCTCACTAACCTGTTTTCCGGTAGATGAGATTGGCCCGTTGGACGTGACGCGTGATCGCTTCGATGCTCGCCTCGTCCGAGCCCATCTTCTGGAAGAACGTATGGTCCGCCTGCAGATACAACATACACGTGCTCTTCCGATCGTACAGCGAGTTGGCGAAAGATTTCTGCTCCTTCTGATCCCGCTGCTGCTGCTGTTGTTGCTGGAGCAGCTGTTGCTGGTGATGGTGGTGGTGATCGTGCAGATCGTTGCGCACATTCAGGTTGATGTTCCCGTTCACCATCACATCCGGATGGTCCGGTGCGACCGGGACGTTCTTGCGCGTCGAACCATTCTTCGTGATGATCTCGACGTAGTGATCCTTGTTGTGGTTCGTGCCGGTCATGTTGATCGTCCGTGTCCAGGGGAACTGTTCCGCACCCACGCCCACCATGCCGCCCCCGGTGATGATGGTACTGCCGCTGCCGTGCGGATTGTAGATGTTGTACAGGAAGTGATTCTTGCGATTGTTTATCGCCGGTGCGGGCGTCCGTGCCGTCGGTGCGCTGCCACCGGTTCCACCGATAATACCACGGTTGATCGTTCGGTTGATGGTGGTACGGGTGGGTGGTAAGGAACCGGTCGTCGTACTACTACCGCCCGTCACCACGGTACTGCCACCGTTCGTCGGTACCGTCTTGCCGTGGCTGCGCACAATCGTGTAATCATTGTTGTACGGTACTTCTAGATCTAGTGGCAGCGATGGGTTTCTACTTTCCTGTATCTGCAAATCGGCGAGAAGAGGGAAAAAGGAAACGAGACGGCCAATTAGTTACCGTGCTTTGGTTCAGTAATCTTAATCCGCACAATTTATAGTTATTTCTCCTCCCCTCCCAATCCCCATTCTTCCAATCCCTCTCTGCCCGTGTACTTCCTAGAGCAGATTACGCAACGACGATGCAACAGTCTATTCTTGTACGCCCGATGGTAGACGGGATAGGCATGCACAGTGGGCGAATCGCCCACTAGCTGGCTTCGGTTCGGTTTACTTTGGGTCAACTCCGGCGGGAGAATGTTGCAACCTTCCGTCCCACTCCCGCAACACATAAATCCAATACCAATTTACCCAACCGGAGGCACCGGGAAGTTGGATATTCGCTCGTCCTTGGTCCGACCCGGCCGGACCCATCGTGGAAAGAGAGTGATGATTTCCCGGCATGCCAATTAATTAACGCAATTAGGAAACTTTAAGTTCTGGGTACAACAGCAGGCAGCAAACAAGGAAAAAACACGAGCCCACAAAGAGATGAGACCGAGCTGCTTGCCTCCTGAAGAGTGCATCGACGCGGGACGAAACAGAAAGGCGACGGTTGGGAGGTGAGCGAGTAATTTGTGTAACGTGCGTGTTTAGGGCGAGTTTTTCTTTTCTAGCAGGAAAACTTTCCAGTTTGCTTCGAGAAATGGATTAAAGGCCCATAAATGAGGTGGCACAGGAGCAACAATGTGGGTTGCAAATGAAATTGTGACGACTTGAAATGCAGCACAACACTTGAAGTTGTGAGGGAGCGCAAATGGATTGTTTTCGAGTGAGTTCACTGCGCTTGAATCACTCGAGATCGAGAAAGAGTAAAGAATCCGGTTTACTCTAATGCACCACTTAATGGACAAACGGGTAGCGAATGTGCAAAACGGGTAACAATGCGAGCAATACGAGCCTCGAGTGCTTTGAAGCGAAAAGGAAACAAAAAAAAAACACACACACAGGCAGTCACTAATAAGGAACTCCACAATCCGGCTCCGGATTTCTTTCCCTCGAGTAATGCAATCTGGTCGATGAAGTAGAAAGCGGTCCTCGGGCTACTCAGCACATCGCATCGTATTCGTTTCGCCCCCGGCACGGACGGACCGGGTGAATTGAGTCATTGAAATGTAAATACGGCCCCCGCACATCCGGTTCCAATCGGTAAAGATAGGACCTTACTTTGCAGCTCTAGCACCTCCGGACTGCCGGTGGACCGTCCGCAGCAAATGGTGCATCGTTTTTCTACCACCATCCGGGTCGGGCGTCTTCGACGAGTCGCCCGAGACTTCGGCTGCGTCTTTGAAAGAATCCGATTTGACATTCATTTCGCTTCCCCTTCCCGTCCGCCGGGGCCACTTTACCGGGCCATTGTCCTGGGAGGGTTGCGAAAGGAAAACTTCGTTTCGAACGGTTCGATCGTTCCGTTTTAGAGCCATCGGGCAGGATTCTTTTTCTTTTTTAACGGAGGAGTAGACGGAACATGGTGGAGGGACATGGCCGCACAACAGACAAATGTACGAAACCGAATTGATGGTGCACAAAGCGACGGGCGCACGAACCATAACACGAGATGAAAGATGGGTGGAGGAACCGTTACAACCCGGAACTCACGAGCGCCATCGAAGCGTAAGCTTTGTAAATAACTAAAAGGCTAAAAGCTTTCCGGTTTGCTTTCCGGGGACGACCTTTTAACGCCGGTGAATCGGGTGTGCTTTTTTTATGCTGCGTGTTTTTTTTTTTGACCGCGCAAGGCAGCACCGTTTTACGTTCACCTTTTGCCGGATTTCGGGAGCAGTTGATTGGAGTGCATCGGAATGGGTCCGTTCGCTCTTCCGTGCTCGGAGCGGAAGCACATTATGCTCGATCCGTGCCGGCGTACCGAAGCTTGCCCAAGAAATGGATTGCCTTGAGCACGTACGTACCTCCCACCAGAAACGGCTCATAACCAAGGAAACGTTTTGAAGCGACGAGAGCAAAACTGGGACGCGAACGTGCAAATATTTCGTCCACAACTGGCTTGCATAGAATATTCTACAGAAATGTCTTTCCTCTCCCGCGCAGCCGGAGGGCACGTCGTTCAATCGTTGTCGTCTGGCTGTGCAGTTTCCTTTCATTGGAGGCAGAGTTGTTCTCGGGAGCAATCGTTTTGAAAATCGTTCGATATCCGTTGGTGGACGTGTGTGTGTGTGTGTGGATTTGTGTTCTGCCCCACCGCAGGGCAGAAAGGACATGAGTCCATAGCTATTCTTACCCAAACGGAGATGGTGGAAGCGAGACGAGGGAGTAAATCATTGCGTTACAATTTTCTTCGCCACAACGGCAGAACCAGAAGCGAGCGGCTTTGACGGATGCAACTTCAAACGAAATCGAAATCAACTGAACTGAACACAAACACATCCAAGCGCGGACGGATGTTTGCATGTACTTGAATGTACTCGAGCGAATGATGCTAGTGAGTTCAGCGAACCAGTAATGCAAAGAAAAAACCCAATCGCCGGATCCAACAAAAGAAGGAAATCTAGTCTATTGATCAAGAAAATGGGGATTAAAGGATGTTTGAAGTGTGGAAAGGATGGAAAAAGCACCAATTGGTTGTACTGCATCACTGCCACAGTCATAGTATGGGCGCTCTAATCGACAGATCAAAGGACAGCAATGGACATAAAACGGATCTGCGAATGAAATCAGTTTTCTAACGAGAAACTCCCACATTAAAGCAGTGGGTTGGACTTAGAAATAAATTTAGAATAAAAAAACAAGAGATATGTCGAAATGGTAAAGCTGTTTTTACACAACCGTATGATTATGGAAATTTTTCTGTTTTGTAGAAAAGGGTAAAAGATGAGTAATATTTCAAAATGCTCTTGTTGCCGTTTGTTAGTATTTGTGGGTATCTTTACTAACTAAATCTTCATTTACTCACACAAATGCATTTTTTGGTAAATCTCTAAAACATTGTACATATTTGAGCTCTTTATGTGATGTTGTGAAACTTAGTTTGAGCTTTTCATCTTATGAAATATTAAATGATAGTCCATTATATTCTGCTGGATGGCAATGCAGTAAAAAGGAACAGCAATCCGAACTCGAATTTTTTGGTATGAAATCTAAAAAAAATATTCCCTATTTACACGAACAGCGATTCCTCGATTGCACAAAAATGTTTTCATGGAAGAAGAGATTTACTAAAAACGTATGAAACACTCAAAAAATCGAGTGCGAAATTCAGCTGACAAACATGTGCGGATTTGAACAATCCATAAATACCTGGAATGTAAAAAGCGGCCTCAGCCATAAGAACGATTATACCGTGTGCGTTCGGAACGTGACGGACAGTTCGCATGAAGAAGCCGAACAAACTTTCCGCGAATTGACCGAAACACCGGACCACCGGAACGACCTAACAAGATTTGCTTAAGTCAATTTTGCATGATAGCGATTATGGCGGGTGCTTTTGTAAGCGTTTAGGTTCAATTTGCTTTTACGTGGAAACCCCTAGGCTAGGCAAATCCGCTCAGCTTCGTTAATGAACGTATTCAGGTCGTACCGATTATCGGTGTGAATCATGGCACGAGGCACGAGATGCGTCTCCAGGCGACGCACGCGGTGGCAAACGGTTGGCAAATTTTCAAGGTTGTACGATGGGAGAGCCAAAACCGACCTATACATCACGTACGGTCATCGTCACGTCCTTTACCGACACCATAAATTGAAAACGGAGTTCAAGGACGGTGAACTTTCTACCGCCCCCAGCCAACCCACCAACCAACCTAAAAGGGAGCAAAATGAATATCACATCGCTTATAAATGATATTCGTGTCAGGTTTCTGCTAATCTCTGCCGGATTAGTAACATGTCGTCTGTCGGCCCGGCTGCGTTGTCATTCATCCTATCGCTTTCGGCGAATACATTCAACGACTCAAAACTTCGGTGCAACTTTCTTCCTTCCACCGGTTTTTGTGCTTCTCTCTCCATTCCCACCCCATTCCATCCCCTCCCCTCCCTTCGTACTGCATTATTTTAATGAAATGCATACGGCGGCACGTACCGATTGAAGCCGGAGGAATTAGGGTTGTTTTTTCCTCCCCCCGTGAATTCAAGCACCAGATGAGAAGGTGGAGCGAAAGAAGCGAATGAACTTTTTCCTTTCGGCTGTATACGGGTTTGTGGACGCAGAATTGGAGAGGAAAATAAAATTTACAAATCCATGAGATCCCCCAGGCGGCAACCTTCAAAAACGCTGCTGTGACGCACGAAGGACACCATTGGTCACGTCTTGCGTTACCAGGTTTCATTGAGAAACTCAGTCGCCGGATAATCAGGTGGGACAGTGCGGTAGGGGTGCGTGTTTGGTAAATGAGTTTTTCTCGTGAAATGAACGCACCCAAGCACACACACACACACACACACACACACTTTGTGATGATTGGATAATGTTGAAAAGTATGTGGTGCCACTCGACGCTGAGCGATTGCGAACGATGTAGATGCTTTTAAAACTCTATTTCATCGCCACTAGAGCTTCGTCGTTGGACGACTACATGGCAGCCGCAAACACTTGTGCAGCTAAACGCTAATGTAACGATGCTTTCAACAAACCCAGCAATACCAACAGCAGCAACAGCAGCAACTTACCACTTCGTCCTCCTCGAGCCAGCGTCGTTTTCTGCGCATTTTCCGTAACGCAGTTCCGGTGCGTCGTGGCAGACCGGGGCCGGGCATATCGGCACCGCCTCCACCGTCTGCAGTTCCGCTGCCAGCGGCACCGTCAGATTTGTTGAGATTGAATTGAATTCTAGCGCTAGACTGATTTTTTGCTACATTTAATACACGCTCGCTTCCGGAAGGACGTTCCGTCGCCGGTCCGTTCGCGTCCGCGTCCGCGTCCTTCTCCGCCTCGCTATCGTTTCGATTGGTGTCCGCCGTCAGCGGCCGATGGTGGCCGTGGTGGTGGTTCTGGTGAATTTTCACATCGCTGAGTTTGTAGATCACAGTATGGACACCGTGCCGCCGCTCGAGCTCCGGCGAGTACCGGGCGGCCGGTTCGATGTAGTATTGCTCTAGGTTCGTCACGACCGTACCGTCGAACAGGTTGTCGCTGGTCAGCACACCGTGGACGTGCGAGTGTTCATCGTCTGGAAGAGGGAAACGATATCGTGGAAAACAAAAAATTAGAAAATCTATCATTAAAAAAGGCGAGAAATAAGCAACAATATGAGAATAGTGTTTTCTTGTATAAATTTCAACGAATCCCATAGAACTATGAAGCATTAATAAAAAATAATTTAAAAACTAATAAAATCAACAATAACTCTCGGCCAAATTCGAATTCAATTTTGGAATATTTACGACAGAAAAATCAAAACTGTAAAGCATTCCCCAAACCATGTCATTGCAAAGGTCGGCTCACTGCTTAATATTAACTTCCACACACGCTCGACCCAAAACACACCTAAACCTCACAAAAATTAACTTCAGCTTTGATGATGCTTTCGGGTATAAAAAGAAGACATGAAGCCGTCCCGACCAATATGCTGCGTGCTCATGTCTTACAGCCAACCGACCTACCCTACCGGGACGACTTTGATTTGCGTGTAGTATCTATGGACTTCCCGATTTTCGCAAGCTCGACCGCGTAAACCGTCCCAATAACGCACTGCTACACGCTTGTGCCAAACTTCTTGACCCAACGCACGCTCGCACGCACGCGAGCATGCACCTTTTCCTCTGCCGCCACCGTTGTCTCGCTCTTTCGCATCATAAATAATCATCTGCCACGCATCGTAGTATCGTATGCATATTTTACGGACAAGAAACGGACGCCGTAGCTCGCCACCGTTAAGGATCGGCCCGGTTATATAGCATGTGTTTGCAAAGGAGCGGTGTGGCACACATGTTATGTCGAGAGAGAGTGAGAGAAAAAAACACCCATGCGAGGATCCTGTTTTATTTTTGTTTCACGTTTTGCCCCGATCCAAAGTCCGATCCACGAAACGTGACAGTTCGCTTGACGGATGAAAAGAACTCAGCCCTGATCTGATCCGTGCGGTGGATGTGTTTTCCATCAAGGCCAGCAAAAAAAAGGTAAACAAATAAAGGTGGAACCACCTCACACGAACACCATGCCAGGATACGTATCGCATTCGGAAATGGAAAATTAGCATTTCAGAACGAAACCGAAAACCGTTGATATTGAGGGTTGTGCTGGAGTGAGGTTTTTTTTTTGCTCAATGCCGTTTGTGCGCTGTTGCATACATTTCGAATGGGGTAAGTTTTCACTTTTTTACGCACGGAATGGCGCGGAATGGCGACAACTGACAGACAGATGAAGCCTTTCCGCTTCCGATCGATCGGATACTTATGCTATCGCTGAGCACGGTGAGAGTGTAGCACCAGGAGAGCGCACAGCGCACAACAACAACAACCTAGGACGTGTTCACTCTCCACCGCTGTCGATACTGCCAACCAGTAAAGGAGATTAGTGAAAAGGATTACGGAAGCCGGAAAGCTCTGGCCTTGGAGAGAGCGAATATGCACGCACGGGGCCAGCGCGTTGGGCGGGTAACATCAATTGATTTGTCGAAAAGACATGCAAAACATGGCACACTGTACGGTTTTGCGCGACGTGGGCACGCCGGCATGACAAGAGCTATGCTGATCGCCGTAATCCCCCGGTTACAACGTGTACGCATGTACGGAGGGCGTACACGCGTGTGCGTGCTTCGGTTTTGTGTCCACTGGACGAAAGCCGCTTACGCGATACTAAACGGTTACCCGTAAGCACCGGGTACCAGCACCAGTTAATCCCACTGGCAAGCGAAACCGAACCTATGGGCACAATTTATGATTCACACTCGCGGCAGGCGACGGTGGGGCCCGTGTCCCTTGCTACAAAATGATGGATGATGGTCAAATCATGGAGTCATACGCGTTACATGGGTGCCATTTTGAGTAGCGTTTCTTTTTTTTTTTGCACACCAAGGAACGATAAACGTGGATACAATTTATTGGCCCGAGCCGACAGCGTAAAATGTTGGTTTATGATTTCGGCTTCCAGGGGTGGAGCATGTTCGATCGATTCAATGAGCGTCAGTAAACAAAATATGTTTTCGGAACCGAACGGGAAAGAGTTTATTGATTATATTGCTAGTGAAGTTTAATGCCTTTAAAATAGTAAAAAATGTTTCTTGGATTTTGTCATGGGAAAATCAAGTTTAATTAATAATTAGTAGGTAGATTGAGCCTATAGGAATTATTCCAGCATGAAGTGTTTGAATGAATTATAATGAATGAGCTCTAGTTGTAAGGAAGACAACAGTCGAATTAACACCACCCTGCAACCAAGACGCGATTTTCATGCAACACACATATCGAAACAAATAATGCACAAACACAGACCGATGAAATTCACTACAATATTACTTTTACAATATTATAAAATTGGCTCGAGGGAAAATTTTGAGGTTTTAATTTTTATAAAATTAAAAATTATTTATCAACACAGCAGATTACAACACAATTATGACACTATTAACTGAAGCCCATTCCATTTTCTTCTCCTCTCTCTTCTCTCCTTTTTTGTGGTTATGTTAGTTGCTTATTCTTGCAGTATGTAAATTAAATCATAAAATAGTTTAATTACACCTGTACACAAAGGGATCATAGGCTTTGAAATCAAGCAATGTTTTGTACGTGCTTAACTTAACAAAGATAAGACTAAGACAAAATCCAAACATAACCTGAGACCAATACAAGACAAATAGTCAAAATAGTCTTTTTTTAGTTGCCACGCTTTAAAAAACAAAAACCTCTGAGTAAAAATTAGCAAAAACTTAAAAATCTCAACCCCGTTCTAACCTTGTGCTGTGCGCAGAAATATGAAAAAAGTATCTTCTTATTCATTCAGAACTCTCGACAAACTGACAGTAAACAACTGTTTCGAATTAAAACCTCACACTGTTGCCTGCGCTGTGTGCAAAACGTTGAACCCGTTCAACTTCTCCTGGCCTCGGTGTAATGTGCCAACCGCTTCGAAAGTGGAACGACCAAACTCCAAAAAGTCCAATTTATTCGAATTGTATTTCCACGCAGAAGCCACGCACAAACTCTCGGAAGTTGCTAAATCTTTTCTTTCTTTGTCTTTCGAGAGAGAGAGAGAGAGAGAGAGAGAGAGAGAGAGAGAGAAATTCAGAAACAAACGAACCCCTACCAGTCGGTTGCGGTGACGGAGGGTGATGGAGCGTTTCATTTCAAACCAAATGGAATCGGGTTCACACGAGGATGTTGGTGCTATAGGAAAGGGGAAAGTCGATCCGAGGGCAAACGAGGAGAGCTTACCCACATGAATCATGAAACTGTCCACATACACACACACACACACACACACACACACACACACATACACATTACGTGTGGACTCTCCCCCACACTCGAATGTCTACGAAATCTACCTCAAAAACCATCGAAAGTTCAAGTGGCTTTGGCGTGCCGGACGGGAAGCGAGTAGTTGAAGCGACCTGCCGAATCCGAAACGCTCCCCGTAAGGATGATCCCGTGGCGTACAAATATTCATGGAAGGTTCGGATGGTCTTAAGGCGGCACAGCCGGATGAATACACTCCGGCTCCGGAAAAGGAGGCACTCGATGTACGTTAAAACCGAGCGAGTGTGTAACTTTTCCTACGGTTTTAGAGGTTTAGAGTTCGGTTCGTGGAGACGTTGGTGGATTTCTAACCATGCGGGAGCGATGGGCAGGTCGGGGCGGTTCCGCATTCGGCACACAAAAACATCCCATCTTAAAACAAAGCGTGTGAGTTTCGGCAACTCGTTTCACCCCATTCTTTTCACTGGCATGTCAATGGTGGCGGTGAGCAGTGGCTTTTGTACCAGACGCGAAGACGGGTGGATACCCCCTAGGAGCAATGGCTCCACCGAAGACAGTTGCGTTAACTGCGAAACCAAAGCCAAACACCGGTTTCCGAACTTCCGAACCGCGTGCATGGAATTGAATTATTGACATGGCTAGTGCTACTACTCGTTTACTCGCACACACTCGCACCCTGGGGGAACCCGATCCGGCCTGCCGTTGCCGCTCTCGTTCGCAAAATGCCTTACATTTTAATGATATTTGATTTAGCTACTGCTGGCAGCGTGCGAGTATGGCAGCGTGCAAGCTGCCACCACAGCTGGGCAAGATTTATACGAAACTACGCCACCGGGACGGCCAAACATACGCGTTGAATCGATGCACAGCGCGAACTGGAGCACGGTGCCGCCCCGGTACAGGGAAATCCAGATGGCTTTCATTAATTTTCCACACCCTGTCGATTGCTAATAAATATTATCCTCACTCCCAGGGCTGTTCACTACTACCACCTACCAATTACACACGGGCAGCTTAATCAGGGAGCATGTGTGAAAAAGGTGGTCGTGGAGGAAAATATATTTAAAAATTTACCCCTTCGCAGCCGGTGGTATCACCGCGGAAAAGCAAATCAATCAGTGAACGAGCGGGCGCGGTGTGAACGAACATGAAAAGAAGTCACGTAAATTTCGCTTGCCGCGTAGTTGGCGAGGTTTATCGCGAAGCTGGGGGGGTAGCGCGAGCCTGAAAACAAACATCCAAACAAACGAGTGCGCCATTTCGGGTACATGGTACACACTCTAGTGGTTTTTATTTTTTCTTTTGCCTGATCCGTCTGCCAACTAACGGCAAGTTCCGGAAGCAGTCCCGCTGTGCAGTTTATAGCTATTTGCATTCGCCTGTTCGCTTTTTCACTGCTCGGTTGTTTCCTATTTGCATATGTCATGTTATTAATTGGTTATTGTAACGAACGGGAGCGGTGGGGGCTGTGAAACGCTGGGGAGGATGTAATTGAATTTTATACATAATAAATGTGTTCAATTGGAGATTTTGCCTTATTTTTGCTCCTGTAGGATCGATTTAAGCCATAGTACGTGCTGAGCCTGCTCGTAGTAAATGTTTTAAGCGGGAAAAGTGAGTGGGGAAATATGTTCATTGTCAGTTTTATTTGGTACTATACCGTGATAAGGGGAATTTAAGCTTGTCGCACGGAAAAAATGTTATAAAAACATTCTTCAGATTTTTTATATAATCAGCCGTTTCCGTAAATCTAGTTGCTACGGCTACGGTTTAAATGATTTTCTGAATATTTTATATTCTCTACCGGAAGTACTTTATAATTATAAATGTTTGAAAACTCATGATATATCAAAAAGTTCTTAATAATTCATATTGAAATTATGAAAGCATTTTATGAAAATACTTTACAGCAAAAAGTAGAGTATAAATAAAAAAAAACAATATTTTAACAAACATATTGGAAATGAATTAGGCATTACCAAAAAACATTTGAATTAAATCAATATTTGCAGAAAACCAACATCGTCTTATTATACATTAGAAAAAATACACATATTCACACATATACACTTTTGTATGTATTTTATAAATTTTTAATCTTCTTAATACACGTAGATTCGTTCCAGGTTAGACAGCGCGTAAACCAAATTACTTGCATGTTCATGTTATGGAAAATTTTACATTAATTAAATTAAGTGCCACAGATGACTAAGCGAGATTTGCAGTAACGCGTCAAACGAAATTTACCAGACTCACAGCAGTCGGGGTCGGGTGCGTACCGATGTGTTTGTGTACCCCACCTTCATGCGCAAGTTCCGGTTTCTAGCAACGAGGCGAAAAAAAGGAAAGTATGTGTGTGTGTGTGCTGCTCATAATGCAGAAAATGCAGCAAAACGCGAGTGCCCCAAACGGAGGGGTCGAGGGATTGAGGAAGCAAAAAATAGCTATATATTGCCCCAGTTTACATTAGCTCACGCTGATGGTGGAACTCACTCCGGTGCCCGAGCGGTTACACTCCGGTGCCGTTAATTACCGTGCCATATTTTACGACATTTTTTAATGTGTATAACAACGTTCGTCGTCGTCGTCGTCGTTGTGGTACAGTGCCATCGATGGAGCAAATTTTAAATAAGGAAAAACTCGTTGCGACACTTGCACATGGCGCACGGTGCAAGTCCACCGAAAGCCACGAATCGTCGAAAAAACTTCGGTCCTGTGAGTTGGGCTATATGAACAACCACATCCTTCTTTTCGTCTCACGCGTTCGTTCGTCATTGGCGAACATTAGCTTCTTTACGGCGTCGAGCCCCGGAACTTCGCGAGCGCGAGAAAAACACCACAAACTAGAAGATTTACAAACTTCCCATACGTCTTCTGTCCCGCGCGCGATATACTTCTTCCTCGGCAGTAAAATGTACTTCTTCTCTACCAGGCGGGCGGGACTGTTTGCTCGATCTGAAAATGATGATAAAATTTATCACCCACCGTGCAGCCGCCGCCGCAGCAGCAGTAGCAGCAGCAGCAGTAACGAATTCGACACACGCGGCACCACCAGCCTCGCGTTTCAATGTTTGCGAGATAAATTCTCATCCGACAAGCCCGGAAAATAAATGTCCTTCTTCCCCGGCGTACGCCGGATGAATTTGTCCCAGGCAGCAAGGATTATCGACGACCGGCGGTGGTTATATTTTAGGCCATGCTGGCGATTCCGTACCGCGTGCTACTACTACTACTACTACCACCACTGCAGCACCGCACCATCCTGCACCTAGCCCAGCACAGTGGTCGTCCCCGGACGATCGTAAAACAAAGCGAATGGATGCACAAATATGTTTGGTTGGGGTGAAACCTGGCTCGTGGACACCTTCACCCAATGTCATCTTGCATGGCGTGTAGTGTGATGCAGAGGAAAGATGAGAAGAAGGGACATAAAATTCCCAGAAATTTATCGATAGTAATAATGGGACATCATTTCTACTTTTTCTCCCGTTCGACACCAAAACGACGAAGTGATGAGAGGACATTTCCGTGATCGCGATAATGCCAGCCCCAAAAGGCATGGATGTCCGATCGATACAGGTTGAATTCTGGATTCTGTTTGTAGGTTTATGTTCATATGCTTTATTGCGTTTTTCCTCAACGTGCACTGTACGTTATAGTGTTTCTTACACTTTAAAAATGATATACAAGGTAAATAGATAATATTTTATTTTTTTTAAGATTTTGCTTTAATTAGGTTAACCAATATAATCAAGAAAAAGAACTAACGATTTTCATAGTAAAGAACAGGTGAAATTTGAAAGTTTCAAAGCATTTCTAAACTCAACGAAAACGACTTATTTAGTATTTCTTTTGCCAAAATTTTAAATTTCAAAACTAAAACCGATTGCATTAAATTAAAAATTAAAAACATTAAACAAACAAAATGAAAAAAGTTAAACACAAACTCTGACATCCAAGCATGTTTAAAACGCTATTTTTGTGCGACGTTATATTGAAATTATTATCTAGAGTCCAACAAATATGCAATGAACTGTGATGACATAGAATTTCATGACCCGATTCCATTCGCGGATGGGTCATTCGGTAAAACTGGAAATGTGATACCCCAACACCCGGTGAGCACATTTCCATTCTCCCAAAAGCCGTCGTGTTGCTACCATGTGAAAAACCATATCGCCAACAGCGAGGTTGATGCCAATCCATCACACTTTCAAAGCGGGAATAGAACACCCACCGTTCACTCTCAACCGGGATCGCTTCCCTTTGGATTTGTTTAACAGTTCAACTCTTGCTACCATAAAGTATGGTTCGTATCTCCGTCGAGCATTAAGAGTCAACTCGAAGTTCCCGAAGTAAGCGGTGATGGCAGCTTCTTCATTCCCCGAAGGGTTCTTCTCGAAAACTTCAAGCGCTCCGCGCAAGTATTTTCCGAGTTTACAGTTTGAAGCAGAAATATGTTGCACAAGGGAGAATGTGAATAGCACGGTGTACTGTCCTGAGCAGCGCGAAAAGTTGCGTTTGTGCGCGATTTTAGCGTTTTTCTTTTTCAAACGATCGATGTTGAGCAGATCGGTGGCTGAGAAGTCCTCATTTTCTGCATAAAGTTGTACGGAATTTTATGAAGAAATGTTTAAAATAATTTCCTTACAGTTAAATTTCAGTCGTATCACAGTATCAAATCAGAAAGCATTCAACAAGAATTTCATTTCATTTGCAATCAAAGTAGATAGACACAAAAATGTCGGACGGATATTTGCGCTATAAACCATCCTTGTCGCTCGGCGCATTCGACATCTACCGAACGGGAGCCAGCGATGAAAATAAAGAGCTGTCTTCCCACAAATAAAATCTCCATCCCTCTTGACGGACAGCACTACAACCGGCGGGCGTTGTAATCATAGCAAATCAAGTAATTTCACTGTGAAGCAGAAAAAAAACTTCCCTATCCCAAAATAACTAAACAGGGTTAAGGCTCCTTCTCTCACTCGATGGATGACCCGGAAGCATGGACGCCCGTCTGAAGCGAAAATGGGTTGTGCTTCACAGGGACAAGCACAGGAGAGTGAAAACACAAAAACACGCAAAAATAACGCAGCAAAGCTGTCAATGCTTGAAAGATTGCACCGGCAACCGATGCTACGTCGTCTCGGGCGTCTCTATTTTGATACCTTTCCTTATGGTAAAAAGCTCTTCAACAAAAATTCCATTAAATGTTTGTCTTTTCCACTTGCCCGTTCCATGAGCAACAGAGAGAGAGAGAGAGAGAGAGAGAGAGAGAGAGAGAGAGGGAGTGAGGGAGAGAAGGATAGAGGTTTTAGTGGGCAACCGGCAGCTCGAACGAGTATCCTTCCCAGTGTTAAGCGCCAGTGGTCGAGGTAGCGTTTGAGGACAAAGCACGGTAAGTATTCCTCTTAACGTCATTCATCGTCTCAACGAAGAACGATGGGATCCTCGACAGGTCGTACCGGGTCTGCTCCGGGTGAGGAATAAAAAAAATCCTTCGTTTGACTAGATGAAAGCTTGTGTTCGGGTGCGTTTCGGAAAAATGTGGACTGGAGAGACGGAGCATACAAAAAAAAAAAACGCTCGATAAAACCTCAAAATCATCAATCCATCCTTCAAAATGCGACCCCACAACCCGCAACCACTAACCTATGTAAAAGGGTGCTAGTTTTCTGTCGCTTTTTTGTCACAGTCTCACTTTGCGTTCTTTCCCAAACCAAACTGTCAACGCGAGTGACTGGTGAGAAAAAGTTGGTCACAAGAAGCTTTCGACCCTTAGAAGCGGAGAAAAGAACGTGGCAAATCAACAGAATGGAAAAAGTGGTTCGAAGAGTTGAGAATCGCTCCGATTCTTTACTGTCTATCGGTGACCTCGGATGAGTCGGATGATCACAAATCAAAATTTTTATCGAAAAAATAGGCCGATTGACTACAAAAACCGGAAGTTTTTTGTTCATAAGCCTATGATGTTTTTAAAATTTAAAAAAGTAAACGTGTTAACTAAGTCAAATAAAACACCAAAACATAAAAATTTGTTCACAAGCTAAAATAGAAGTCTTAAACTATTTTCCTATACAAGCAAAAATCACAAATCAGTTGCAAAATATTTGATAACGATTTATGCACAAGTTGTTGATCGTGAAGCAAACGAATAACAATATTGCGAAGAAACAGGCAATGTGGTACTATCAAAGCCCACATAAAAAAAAACATTCTAAAAGCACCTGTGCTCTCTGCTTTCATCTGTTATATTCATCGAGTTGCATCCACTGGAGCAGCATCAAAACGAAACCGGTGACGCATGGTTGACAACAACAAAGAAATATTCGCTCAGTGTGGATGCAAACATGAATCAAAGTGAAATATTATTTGACAGTGCAAAAGCCACACCTCACCCCATCCAATCCTATTCGACTTATTCTACCTGCACAGGAAGGCTACGTAGAGATAAACGTGCTTCAGCAACTGCTGGCAGTATGCATAAAGATGAATTGCCGTACAAGGGCTAGGAAAGCTACGCGGTGGTGTATGCAAATATTTTTCAACTAAGCTATGTAATGCATTTTAGAGTGCACAGACTGGAAGGAGAACGCAGGATCCGCCGTACTATGATTATCGTTCTGAGGCAGCGGAAAGTGGAAAAAAAGAAGTGGATTTTTATTAAAGCAATATTATGCATCATGGCACGACAACTCATTCTACCCGTTGCCGATGAGAGCTATTTATCAATATCTCATAAACCATCCCCTGCCGGTGGGGCGGGTCTCCGCGTGCTAGTTTTCCTGCTTATCGTGAGCGAAACATATTTTCCCACTTAACCACCCGTGCATCGGTTTGCGTGCTGCCCGTGTGCTGCTACACTTACACCCACCCGATGTGAAGGAATTGTTTATAACTAAAATAAAAAGCTGGTTTGAGTGGGCAAAAACGCTGTTCCACCGGTGCTGGCTTCTGGATGTGGATGTGGAAAACTTTACTCTCAGTGCCAACCGCGAGCTAGCTTCGAATAAAGTCAACAAAGAACCATTACATACCACTTTGTGTCCATATTTAGGTGTCCGCGCGCTTCGGGGATCAAGTTAGGGGCACGTTTTATTGGACACGAAACACCAAACCGGGCTGTCGGTAGCGCATTGTTGTCTGGTCGAAAATATGTTTCATTTTGTTTTCTTTTTGTTTTGTTTTTTAACATGCCCGAGGGTGAAAGGACCACCGACAGCAACATTCAAATCGGTTTAATCAGTTTTTTTGTGTGTGTGTGGTGGAAACGAACGTAAGCTTCGGGTCTGTTGCGAAGGATTATCAGTTCGGTCGTACGGCGAAACTTTGCTGTGCTGCATTTCGTTGTTTCGATGAGTCGAACGGCGAGACTGGTACGAGTTTTATGATGTCTCCTTAAGCGTAAAATCCGAAAGACGAAAGAGCGTGACCATAACTTGTCGGATAAGTCTGGCAGTAGAAAGGTAAACAGTCTAATTCCCGACAACAAAAAGCTGAAACTCAAACAAGCACGAGCACCACCGGGGTATGAAGTAGCGACAGGCGATCAGATATAAATCTATGCTAAAGAAAAAAAAGCATCGCTTCTGCCAACCGCTCGAGGAGCAATTGAACATTCACCAGACACAAGAATGGAAGCTTGGAAACAATGCATGCACTTGTCGACTCGATGCACAAAGTACAGCCGTTCACCGGTTTGTTACCTAAAATGTCCTATTCCAAAAACAAGCAAAAAATACTCACCATTCAGCGTACAGAGTAAATGCAAATTATCGATGAAAATCAAGTCTCTCTCTCGGACAGAAATAACAAAAAAAAGAACACGCACCGCAAAACAAAAAGATCGAAAAAAACTCAACAACGATGCCGGACATTCCCAAAATAAGGATGAATAAAAACTCATAGAAAAACTGGTAATCGAATGTGGTGTCCTGGTGTCCACCACCGGAACAAAAAATAAAATACAAGCATGCTGCACCAAAATGCATCGAACAAAACGAATCTGACCCGCAATGTCAGATGACCGGGCGTCAAGCAAAAGAAAAATAGAAAACATAGCCCAATCGAATCCCCAAACCAAACCTCTTCTATAGCGAGTATGGGTTCAGAGGTCGCTCAGACGAGCAATACTCGATCCGATGCACTCGCCGAATGTTGTGGTACACTTCGAAGTCGATTAGAAGCTTTCCCGGTTAAGCCGCTAAACGATCCAAATTGGATTCCCAGCCGAAACCGAGTTCGTTGGAAACGTCGCCCTTACGCTATTGTACGTGGGCCAGAAGAAGGTTATGATGTGCTTGATTTCAAACCCGGTGCCAAAAAATAAAACACACACACACACTCACAAAAAAAAACAATTCCTTTCATTGCTTATACCACCCAACCCGTGTGCAGAATGTATGCAGATTCCGGGGGAGTTTTCCGGAGCCATGAGAAAGCCGTTCTCACTCGGAACAACCGGCATCCGGCGGGCGGATCTAAAGCTGTAACGCTGCATATATGCATGACTTCGTGCAGGGTATCACCGAACCCGAAAGTCCTCCGAGTGCAAGGAATACGGTGCAGCATGTGTAGCAGCATTCTTTCTGGAAAACGGACTGCATTTAAGCTGGTGGTCTGCTTCCACAGTGTACCTGCCTGGGTGCGTGTTTTATGCTGCGTCCGATGCTTCTTCAGCACTACCATTCAATTCTTTGGCGTGGTTCGAATGGTTGAAAGTGGTGCGTTGTGCAAAATACCCTGATCTTGCTGTTTTTCGATATTAGGTTTGGATACAGGTCCTGACAGAAAAAAACACATAGCAAAATTGGCAAAACTGCTTTAGGAAATGAAAATTTCACTTTTGGTATTCTTTTCTACTTTTGTTTCCAAATGATTGAATTTAATTAAAATCTGGTTGAAGAGAGCCATTTCTTAGCTTCTTTAAACGCTTGATTAATTATGAAATTAAATAATTCTACATCAGGTCCTATTATTTAAAATAGAATTAAAAATAATTCATTTTAAACTTTTGAGATGGCTTGTGACAAATGCACAATAGGTACACTTTCATACATCAGATCACTGTTCCCCCCAACAGGTAAGTCAAAAAATGGCTCATCGCAAGCACACATCCGCAATCTGACGGTCATTTCGATGCAACATGTCGAAGATGTTCGATGTCGAAGAAAACTGCAGCACTGCGGGGATGTGGATTGCAAATTGCATCGTTCAGCTGCTTTACTTTTCCCGTTTCTAACCTCACGATCCTGTGGGTAGAGCTTTCGGCTACGGGATGGCTGATTGTGCAAGCAGGTTGTGGGAATTATAAAAACCTGCTCGGTGTGTGCATCGCCGTCTACCATGCACCACGGTGCACGCCAACGGACAGTAACGTGAAGGAGCCTGGAATGCTGTACATGCAGTTGTGGCGAGGCGTTGCTGCTCCGAAATTCCCAGAATTCGCTCACATTCGCCTGAGCAATCTTCCACCATCGAACAGACACGAACGATAGGACCATCGATTCAGCGGGTCTTCGCGCGTGAAGTTTTCCGAGGCAAAATTGGTGGTAAATCAACAAAACACATACGCGCGCATGGTTTTCGAGCGCAATCTCGGTAGAAAGAATAGCAAAGTCAGCTGGCAGCTTCGACACCTTGACTGACTGATGAGAGAAGAATATGCGCTGGGCGTGATTTGCGATTTTCGAACGATACACTCCAACGGTGAAACGGGTCGTGAAGGAAAGTGCACACGCTATGGAGACTGATGGTAGGGGTTTTTCGATCCACGAGGAAATTATCCGTCCATTTGAAAACGAACATGCAAAACAACACTATCTTTTTGTAAATTATTGACATTGAAGAATCGTTATAAGGACCAATACCAATTTATATGAAACAATCGATACACGATTGAAACCTGAGCCACCTTCCTTGCTCATGTCGTTTTAGTTTTTTTCTGCAACTAGGAATGCACTTAAAGTAACCTTTGAAAATTGAATAACAAAAATCCATGATTTTCTTAGTTAAATGAAATACCGCCTATTGAGGAACGGACAGTTTTGAACACAAATTTTCGAAACGTTATCTTCGAAGTCATTAAACACATCGCCGGGATGCCGGGCGAACGGAGCCCATCCTGCTCGACCGCTCGAGAAAAGACATCAATCAAATGAGCACCCTCCGCAAGAAAGCGAATACGGGTACCGTCATTTACACACCACCACGTACTCTGATATGAAACGAGAACCATCTGTGTCAATCAGCCATTGCCGGCTCATCAACGATTCCGGGCAGGTACACGTTCATCCAAACGGTTCTCCAACAACCCCACCAAACTTCCCCCTGCCCGGAACGCACGCCGCACGCAGTAACAAATTTATCCCACAATTTGCTGGCCAAACAGGCGGAGGTATATTTTAAGCGGGACATGAAGGAAAAGGAAAATATTTTCTTTGCTAAGCTTGTGGTGCCTAGCTGGCCTCGATTTTCCCCGTACGCCGCGCCACGAGCTGAGACCATAAATCTACCCTGCCAAAGTTACCCGTAAACTTTCGACGGTGTTGACTGTAAGTAAAACCGGAATCGATCATGCGGAAAAAATCATCAAATTAATCCCCGAGATTCGATCCCGGACGCGGTGGACGGCAGGATGACCGCAGAAACGGATCCAGCCCGGTCCGTTGCGGGCATCGTCATCGGGGTCGATTTAAATCAGCCAGTTTCACGCTTCGTTGATCGTACCGCGAAAATTCAGATTTATTCGAAACGCGGGCGGAAAATGGAGCGCTTTCCCTCTCCTAATGCATGCAGGAGGGAAAAAGGTTGCCCCAAACTTTCTCAACCCAGTCGAACCGCAAGATCTCCTGCAAAATTCCTGCGCACGCGAACTGAATCGTGACGTAAAAGGGATGAAAATTTGTTTTCTGATTAGGAGGAGGAGAGACGCAGATGAAAAAAAATACCTAGCGTGTGACAAGCGCCCAAAACAGACGTCCGACGCTGGAGGGATAATCAGTGTGGCAGTATGGCCGTCTGAAAAAACGGTTTCTTCCCCTTCCGCGTCAAGGATAGAACAGTCCGTGTCAGCGAAATCTGCCCAAAACTCCGGCAGCGTACCGCTGAAGTGTAGTCGAGTGAGCGGAAAGGATAATGCTATCCCATCCTGGGGTTACGACAGCCCGAATCCAGACCGTTTGCGAATGGGATCGTTCTGCTTCCGCACAACTCCGTTGCGTTGTTTGCAGGAAAAATACTCTCCGGCCCGGTCAAATGAAGTGCCTCGGACAAGTGCGCTCGGGCTGAATGCGACGGGTTTAATTCACTAATCCAATTAGCAGTACTCATCGCACGGATGACGGAGTGTTGAGTTAACTGAGAGGGTTTTTTTTTGGTGTGTAGAGGATCCATTTGGTTTTTGCTGTTTCAGACGCATGCTTATTGAAATTTCATTGCATCATTTTCTACCCAAAACTGCTTGCTGTAAACACATAATATTTTATAAACCATACAGCTGAAATGTTCCAATTAGTTTGATGGAGTACACGTTATGTGCTTTTAGGAACAAAAACTGAAGTAATCAAACAATGTCATGCAAATTATCGCTTTTTGATATCAACCAATTTATTAAGAACAATATTTCGCTGGGTGTACAAACCTAGTGAAAATAAATACATATAACATAAGACTAGCCATTTAATGTATTAAGCATGACAGTATGCCAAACTTGTAGATGTAGATTTTTTATCAAATAAAGTAACATTTCATCACCAGGAATGCTAGCTGCATCATAAGACTGCTTTGCGTTCAAAAGTCTTCAGCATTTCCGCTAGGAAACCAAAAAATACGAAATCATTTCATCCTTTATCACGCACTACTTCTGCACAGATCGTGTTCAGCGAATAGAAACCCACCATTTCACAGATAATCATCACCAAAACCATAGCGAACGAAACCGTTCTACACAATCCCGTTTGGTAGCATAGTTAAATAAAAACAAAACCGCTAAGTTATGATGCACCAAACCAACGAAACTCATTCAACCCACGTCGGCAAAGCGTCGGACACACGTTTACCCAATTTACTGGACGTTTTCCAATTGTAGCTGCCAAAATAGAACACCGCAAGGAGCAAAAGGGAAGGGAAAAAAATCAGCAAAACGATCTGCGCCCTAAATGATGAAGGCAAAAATTATCCACCGTTCACCATACCAACGAGCCATTTGGTAGTAAATGGAGCGAAATGGATCATAAACATCCTGTCAAAATTAACGAGCCAATTCACGGCTCACGGGGCACAACTTTCGCACACACACACATAAATATATACCGACAAACAACAAACTTCTGCTGTTCGAAGCTTTTTTCCCTCCAGTTTTGCCTCTGGTCAGGTTTCGTATCGTTCGTCTATCGAGTTCATACGCGCGGGAAGATACAAATCGCTTCAATTATACTTTGCTTCGCTGCCCGGTTTGACGTCCGAACGTGGTGTGGCTCCAAAAGAGCCTTCCAGTCTACACAGTGGTCAGCAGGCAGCACCAACAGCAGCAACAGCAACATGAAGATGAAAAGTAAACACCACCACAAAGAATAAAACAAATTATGAAACCGATGCACAGCGCGAAGCAAAAAAAAAACTTTCGAGCTACAGTGAAGTGAAAAAAATCAAATTATTAACGATTACACAAATGGAGACGCCACGCTCGCCACGTCTCACAGCATGATGGGAATGTCGGTGCGGCCGTTGAGATCAATTATCATGAAATTTTATTCCACCCCCTCCCCCCTGCAGGGGCTACGCCCGGAACTCGAGATGCCGATATGGCGCTGGTTAGTATACCAAGTTTTTTTTTATATGAGAACAAACGAAACCAGCGCTGGGTAGTTGGGTGGTAAATCATGGATCGTATGATTGAGAACGCCCGGAACCATATCGTACTGGCCGCACTTGGTCGAAACTTTCCGTTCCGTTCAGAAACGAGCAACTTTGGAAATGATTATTAAGTGATCAAATTAAACAACCACAAGCACTTCCATCAATCGAGAGTCACCTTCTCCGGACGTCTCGTACGGCTGTGTGGGTCAAGTGGTCATGGGCAACTTGGATGGCCAATTATCTTGTTTTCCAAACTGCAGCATTCAATATGTCGTTCGTACTCTTGCTTTCCGGACTTTCTTGGTATATAAAACAACTGCATTTCAAAGCATGAAGCACGTCTGGACCCAAATAGTCTCATTCATGAATCACTCTAGTATATTTCAGTTTTACTGGAAACTAATTAAATTAAAACCAAATTCTAGCAAATTGAATTTCCTAGCCTAAGATGCACTGCTTGATTAACTTACTTTATTGAATAATAACGTTTATAACACAGATTCAAATTCATTCGTTAACGTATTGGGATTTTCCCTCAAGAGTGACATGTGTGCCTTAAAGTATGTAAATAATTACAGCTCGATTCGATGCGCTCAACGAGCACACATTAAAAGAAAGACAGTTTTTTCTGGCAATTTAAATAAAAAAAACCATAATGTGTACTTGTACAGCAGAAATCGGTTGAATATCAAGCAATACATAATAAAACGTTAGATTGTATGATCACCAATAACAAACGCTATCGCTCCGTACTTGACATGAGCTAAGCATAAAAAATGAATTCGACCCATATCGGAATCTAGCGCAAAACCACCTGTGGTGCCGCGTGGTTCAGCCGCTGGTGAACACCTTGTTTGAAACGGTTTAAAAACCTACCGGTAAGCCATATTTCTATGCTAAAGCTACAAATTACCATCCCACCGAAGGTAAAAGCGAAGGATTATCGGATCGAGATGGTTGAAACAACAACAGCAAAAAAAAAGAAAGAACGACAACCACCGCGTAAGGAAATAAAAACCACTTGATGCATTATTTATGAGCGGCGAAGCAGGCGGGGAAAGCGATGAAAAACGGATATGCTATTTATGTGCTCCGCTCTCGCTCCAGTGCCTCCTGTGGGAACAGGACACCCGGCGGGACATCAGCGAGTTGGGGGTTAACGATAATAATCTTCCTTCCTCCTTCGGTTAGGTCACGGCAGGCTCGGAGGACCGTTCGACCCCCGATTTCGTTCCGAGTGAATACGCCTAAATGTAGGCAACCAGCACCACACTGAGCTCACGCGGCAAGAATGGTTAACTGACCACGGCAAAGACCACCTAATCGAGCAGTGTGGAGTGTGTAACGCGTCAGTATGAAAGCCGCCGTCGCGAGACAGAACCATATTTCACCACCGAGCGAGCTCGGTTCGAGTTTAGCGATAAATTTTGCGAACTATCACATTCTCCCTGGTGTTGCTTGGGAACGCGGATGGGAGGAAGGGAGGCATCCGGCCTGGTGTCCAAATTTATGCACATATACTACCGCCCTTTGCTGCCGGTTTCGGACTCCCACCAACCGCGCCCACGAGAGCGCGACCACACGTGGCGCTCGCGCACACCACGACGATGATGCCGGACGGGGTTTCGTTCGTTCCATTTCCGGTTGCCTATGCATATTCCGGTCCGGTTCGGCTGTACTGTTCTATTTATCTTTATGTTTGCTTCAATTTTTCACCCACCCACGCGTGCGACGAAGGACGATCGGTATGAAGATGCCGGCCGGAGACGATCGTGCTCTTACCAGAACATTATGCACAAGAGAGTTCCGGCAGGGGATGTTGTACACGCGGCAGAGGCAGCTCGCCCATTTGGCACTCACAAAAATATACACTACCACCCCATCCCAGTCGGGAGAGTACATATACAACACATCGCCCGCAGCTTCAAGGACATTCAAGGCTAGGCACTGGAGCCAGCAGGACAGCAGAACGCTTCGCTTACATCCGTTCGGGAATCGGAAAACACGAATCTCTACTCGAAAAACTGTCGTGTGGTGCGCTTTTAGCCAGGACGCACGGCTCGTGGTAGCCCCACCGCCAGAAGGGAAATGACGTAAATGGGAAATAGTTTTCCGTTCCATTTGGTCGCACAGATTTCACAGATTTTGCTGATCTGTGACAGTGAGGTAGCGGGTCCCGCAGCTTGCGCTATCGCAAGAACCCATCTCGGAAGGACAGACCGAGGACGGCACAGCACACAACGGTTGGCTGCCGGCCAGGCCCGGGTCGATCGGTCGAGGTCGATCTTTTCAGTGTCATAATAGTGGTGCCAGCCAGCAAACATCACGTTTGACCTTCCGAAATGGCGGACGGTGCCCTTCTTGGAGTGTGTTCAGCTGCAAGTGTATATCATGGAATGAGATTCTATATATTACATCACACTGGAAGGGGGTAGTTATTCAACTTACTTGGCAGTCTTCCATTATACAGCTGAAGATAAAAAAAAAACAGAGTGACGCATGCATCACTCGCTCCTGCACAAAATCGATGTGCAAATGCCCTATCATTAAAGCAAAATATGGCACTAGCGGTGCATAAATCCATGAGAGCGGGAAACATTGTGTGAAAAACATGATCCAGGGAAAGGTATAAACTTCACAAAGGATATCCGGACTCATGAAACCGGAACGGCTCATTTCAGCCCAGAGCCATCAGATGCGTCAATTGAATGTGGTCGGTCCGGCAAAAAGCGTCCCCGACGCCATTTGTGATGATTATAATGGTAACGTTTTATTACGTGCCGCAGGTTATGCCATACAGAAAACCGCGGTAAACTCAATTCAATCACTCGAGCGTGTTCGGTGTCCGCCTCACCAAAGGGCAAAAACGTAACTGAACATCGATACGCAATGAAGGATTGAAGAGACGCATAAAAACACGGGAGCTCGAGTGCAGCAAATGTTAAATAAATCGATATCACCACAAGGCATGGTCGCACGCACCAGTCAGTCGTTAAATTTCCTGTGCGTTAATTGGTGAGATAGCTAGTGAGGGGAAAAAAATGTGCCACCGATTGCCATCGTTGTACCCCATTAATCCGCGCGGGCAAAACAAAAAACCGTAAAAATTATTCGTTTCTTCATAACCGAACGCTGAACAAAAAATAATATTTTTTCGATACTAAAACTTTTTATCAAACCGAAAAAACGTAGTGTAAAACGGGTGGCCGAATAAAAAGCACAGAAGCCGCTCCGTTTCCGCTTCGTGAGGCTTCGTATGTGCATAAAAAATCAAGCAAAGCAGTTTGCTACTCCCCGTTTTCGATATGGTGCAAAAACATACCTAAAGGACGAACACGGTGGGCACAGTGGGATCAAGCTCGTGGCGAATGAATAAAAAACTACTTAATTACAACTTATCTTCGGTAAGCTGGACGGCTCGGAAGGAACTGCGCGCGAGCTCGAAATCCAGGAATCCCGGCCCGGATGAAGGGCAAGATGCTAATTAGTGATAACTAAATTTAAATTAAAAGAATGAAACATTTCCGTCAGCCCTGCACAGGATTCCTCCATTTCCGGGCGAATGGACACGCGCGCACCCGTACTCGAAATACGCCTTCTCTTTCGCGCGCTTAGCATGATGCTTTTATTCTCGTTTTTTATTCTCCTCTCAATTTTTCCAGGTTTTAATCTTTCGGACACTCATGCACGGTATAAAATCTCCTGCAATGAACCGGAACCCACAACCGGATCGGGTCGGGTTCGAGCTCAAGAGAAACGAATGCGGCGGCGCTTAACTTATGGTCCTAACCAAATTAGCAACTTTGGATTCATCATAAACCATTTCCGGAGCGAACGGTGAAACTTGCTTGGACGGGAAGCTGTACTTTGTTTACTCTTTCAAACACGCCACCGATAAAAAGAGACAAATAAAAACTGTCTGGTGGTGGCAATGAACGGAAAAAACGGAATGTAAAATTATATAGTGGAAACTTATAACTGGTACTGGAGCGATCGTGTACTGGTTCATCTTTGGTTGATTCTCCTTGGTGTAGAAAATTTAATAAAAAAAGTTACCCCAACGTAATCGTAACTAATCTACCAGCTTCACTGACCCCGCACTACTTCTTGGGTAGCAATTTTAATTTAATCACGCACTTCCCGTGCCACATTCACCAAATCAACTGAAATATTCCAGAGGTTGCGTATCGCAACGTATTTGATGTTTTCCGCGCAGGCAAAAATTTAATAAAAGATCAAAAGTGCAACCATCACCATCACATCTGGCGTTGTTTTCGGACGAATTTTACGGCACGGCAGGTTATCAAAATTTTACACATGTGATGTTTTGACAGATTTACAATGCACGTAACATCCACACCATGTCGGCGCATTTATTGGAGACTTTGCGTAGGGAAGACTGGCCCATTCCTTGTGTAAAACAACGTTTTTTTTTTTTAGAGCGGCATTCGTGACGTTGACGAGAAAGTTGCTTCATAATTAATTTCACCCTCGCAGCACAACAGGACGCAGCCGGAGGATTCTTGAGGATATCGGGGTTTATTTTGCCTTGGCGACTTGGAAGGATTATGGATTGTGGAATCTAATGTCTAAGTTATGCGTTCTGCGTGGAACGTGTACGTGACCTGACGTTGGATCGTTAATATTTAAGAAGTTTGAATGGTTATACTTTTTTCCCATGATTCGCTACGGAACAATGTTTAAGAATGTTACATTTTCCGCAACGAAATAAATTTGCTTTTTGTATACGGTTTGGGTTGCAAATAATTTATGATAGCCGCCATAGCTCGATAAAACTAAAGAAAATAAAATTATTTTATCATTATTCATGTCTGCGCCTACTATTTGCCCACGTCCGCACCGAGATGGTTTGGCCTCCGTTTCCAGCTTTGCCTCCGTATTCTGTGCATTATTTCACGCATATCCAGGCGCTCATGCGGAAACATCCAAATTCGCAAGCTCCCATGCCCAACCGGCACTTCCACTGATGCAAGTGTGTTTTTGAGGCTCACTTGCTTACGGTGTGATAGTGGGAAGAGAGAAAAAGAGACCAAGCGAGAGATAGCGTGTATTTTAAGCGTACAATGCACATAATACAAATAATACAAAACTAAGGTTCACCTTTTTCGCGCCGCAACCAAGTAAGCCCGTCACCCGGGTGCTATGCAAGCGCGATGGTGAAAAGCATATCCGCGAGATGGCACGTCGGTGAACGGCATTCCGGTGAGTTGTGGACTGGCACGCAGTCGCCCGACGGCTCCATGAAAAACCCGCTCGTCAGAAAAACAAAGAGCCCATTTTGTGCTCGCTCTTTCATCCATCGCAATAACACAAACAAAAAGACAAAAACACACTCCAAGAAGGAAAACCGAGCAAAGTGTGCAGGATCGTGCTCACCGTCGTTGTCGTCGTGGTTTGCTGCGCGTCCGGTTTCATTTCGTCGGGATAATTTATGTGTTTTAATTAGGCCTCAGTGTCACAGGGTGGCTGAGTAGGAGGGTTCCTTTTTTGACCCCGCCTGGAGAGCACACACACACCCACAATTACAAAACAAAATAACGACACGCACAAAGTGGCAGCGAGAAATAAAACAGCAAACTTCAGCTAATTTTAACACTATCACTAATCCCCACGGGGAAGGAGTGTGAAATGGCTCGACCCGGGGATCGAAGTGAGACTTTGACAACAGGGATTTGGTTTCTTTTGCTGAACTACCCTAGCTAGCTCCTGTAACGCTAGTCCTGCTAATTTAAAGTTTTCTCCGACGGCATGAAAAATTGAGGCATGATTCGCAAGTTACCTCGAAATGATTGGATTTTTTTAATATCACAAATTTATTTTATGTTAAAGGAAACTATTATAAGGATTCGGAAAGTTAGTCTTCTTATGCACCTAGAAATACAATCTATTAAAAAAAAGTACATCAAAAGTGAACAAAAAGCGTGCCTCTTTACCCATAGTGGAGGCGCCTGGTGTGTCAAAATAAAAATAAACGGTGATATTTTATACTGCCAAACTAAAAATTCAAAATAATTGTTTCTCTGTGTGAGTTTCAAAATGTTTGACTTTCTTTCTCATATTTGTTGCGAGCAAATGAGAAGACATAGTACGCCAGACCTACTATTATATGCTACTAAAGTTTTACCAATTCAGACACTTTTTTATCGAACCGTAATTTCACCTGACGAAAAAGTGAAAATAAAAAGAAATAGTAGGTCAACAAGTAAATCCGATTTGATGAAATGCCTGAAACCATTTCAGGCAGGTGTTGCCATTTTTTTTAAATTACACAGCTTGTCAGCAAATGCATCTGTTCGACCACTGCATGATACAATCTGCGGTGGTTAGGTGTCGGGAAAAAGTTTGAATTTCGGGCCATATTTTTGCATACGAAATCCTTCTAATCTCCAACCACCGTTTTCCTTCTCCACAACACAGCAACAGCGTGTCCACAATGTTGACTCCCGTTCTGTGCCGTTCCGCTTCAATCACGGTACGGCAATCACGGATTAAACCGAAGTGCTATTCAATTAGGGTGCCCATATATTTATACACCTTTCTTCGTGCCATGCTCGGGGATTACCGCACCCATTTCCGCAACCGGACGCGTTAGTGCGTAATACGTGCGTGGTAGGACGCATTCCACGGTTCGACCTGCACGTTGGACTGGTCGGCATGGTACGTTGGGGTGGTACGTGGGCTTACAAACAGCCAAGCGTTCGATGAATAACGACCATGAAAAAGGACCTCCAAACCCCACCCCAAACCGGCCTCATTAGATGACAGTACCGAATTGCGGTTTTCGAATAACTGTGATTATTATCAGCATTTCCAATTATGCTAATTAGATCAATAAATTACGGTTCACCCATCGGATGGGTGGCGCACGGTGTGCTTGCCGTTTGCCGTATTAACTGCGCGTGTTTGTCTTCCGACTCACCCACTCCCGCTCTGAGGCTTTCATGCTAGCGGGAGGAAACATAATCTTCATTCCAGCAACACCAGCGCCCGTCATTTCTGAGCGGGAAATGATAATTTTTGGGCGACTGGCTACATAATTGGCTTATTGTTGCAGCATTGTGCACCACGCTTTCCCAGGATTTTTCTAACGACACGCACGCAACAGGAACATGGTAGCGATTGGAAAATTTGCTCCTCATTGTCGCCGCCTGCCGTGCGAGGGAAAAACGAATCGTATCGTTCTGGCGTCCAATCGTCGATGCCTTCGATCCTGCCTGCTCATCGAACTGGGGCGAGGTGTTTGGGATATAATATTTTCTGCACCCTCATCGTCATTCACATTCGTATCTTCCAATCTCAATCCTCCTAAAGCAATCTCTCCAGCGCCGAGGACGAGTACCCCCACCCCAAGGGATACGTTAGCACCTCGTGTAGGCGAAACCACCTCAAACACCACCCCCACCACCACATGTCATCCCGAAATCCCTGAGCAAACAAGGATAAGAAAACTCGAACCGGTGGGCGGTGGTTCGGGTGGGAGTTTCATTCACCAAAAATCACTAGCCAAATACGCCAAGTCAGCAGCACGGAAGAAACTGGCCCAAGATGAGCATCAACCGAAACCGGAAGAGGTAGAAACAGGGGTCAGATTGGCACAAACGATTCATAATTGGATTGGTGGCCATTCGGGCAGAAAAGTCCTCGGGGCTCGTCAGAACGTTCATTATCGCACTCGGAGCATCGAGCGGTTAGTTATTTGTTTTCGCACCCTATTGAGAGCTGGAGGCGCTGGGAAGGCGGGCGCATGCATAATCGATTGCGATTGAAGCTCTTGGTGGAAAAGGAAAAGTATACTTCAGCTGAAACGAGCTCGAGCGACCGAATATCTAGGATGATGGGTGCATTATACCATTTACCTGAACCGCTTAAGGTAAGGCACTTGTTATTCAAATGCACACTGTTTGACCCGTGTCGTTGTTGATTTTATTTTTTATAATAATTGTTCGACCGAGATTTTTGTAGTTGTAGTTCAGACGTCATATTCTAGCTGCTTTTGTTTAAATTATGCAATATCAACGCTGCTATGAGCAAGGCATTGAAGTGTAATATCTGAGGTATTAGCTAGCTGTTAATAATTTCTGACTAGGCAAAGCAAGAAAACATTGTTTATTCCTGCTTCTGACACCGATCATGACCAAATAATCCATAAAGCATTCACACATATTTCAAACTACAAAGCTTGCGGCGGTTCTATGACGAATATTCTGTAACATATTTAATATGATTGTAATTTAATGTTACGCTGCTGCTCTAGTTTTTATTCTATTTCAGTTTACTTTACTAAATTTTTGACGAATTTTCTTACCTGAATTTTTGAAGAAGTTTTTTAAATGGAAATCAATATTGCGTGAATGAACTTTCCATTACATATTTGAACATGTGAAAAACACTGCATGAAAGCACAACAGTGTCTTACTTTGCGACGAAAATTTTTTTTATCTTATTTCCTGAGACAGAAATCAAACGGAACAGATGAATAAACAACAACGGAACCACCCAGCGAACGAATGCATCACCAACTGACTTATTCATACAATCATCTTGCACCGTCGTGCATAAAACGTGAACTGGCAGTTGGGCATGCAACGCCATGCATCTCAGGCCGGATGTCGGTTGTCGGGAAGGATGCTGGTTTCAGTTAAAGCGCACGAAACCACCAACCCAGTCACCTTTGCCGAAGGGGAGGTAAAAAAGGTGAAACCACTGCTATTCTCATCCTCCGACACCGTGAATAAGAAACATACAACCTCGAAAATGCAGGTACTTTCACGCTTCACTCGCTGTGCAGCGTAGCGTAGGGCACATCCCGCCGGAAGCAAGTGAAATGAGTTTCCCTTTGATTTATGGCGCAAAGTTTTGTTTGTCCTGATCGCATAAAAGAGAGGCAGTGTAATGCTCTCTCGCGATTTTGTTGATGATGTACGGTGAGCTTCAGTTAATCTTCACTATCAAGAAACACAAGAAAAAGTAAGTGAAATGAAAACAACAAATAGGCATTTGATAAAATTGAAACGTTTCATTTTCAAACGTTTCGAAATTTGGCAATACCTTATCTTCGACTAAACGCCTTCCACCTAAAAACAGTTGCTGACGCCGTTACCATTACCATCAAATTTTATATTCAATCCCAAAAACACGGCAAAACGAGCAAACAAGCATAATTCGATGCTCCATCATTCACCTTATCATACGCCTTATCGTTTTTTCCCGTGCCGGAGCTACTAACTAAGTGAGTCGGATGTTTAAGGTACCATTCTACGCACCTGTCTCCGATGGAAGGAGATGAGGGCTAAAAGCATCGCAAATTTGGCATACATGGTCCTCGTCCTTGGCGCAAGGGGGAGGGAGAGTGTTTCGCTCGAAAGTGTACGTTACACTTTCTTCAAAACACAAGACCCGAGATACGATCGACGCAAACGATGTTTCAAAGCCAGTAAATCATTGCTAAACGTTGAGGGGTTATTGTATATAGGCATTTGGAAAGAGCCAGAAGCACATGGAAACGCATTAGAACGTAGCTTTTTAGTTGTACAAATTGAAGGTTCGAAATTAAACCATATCATTCCATTAATGTATAGTGCAAGATATGGTTCATTTTTCCAGAGCAGAAGTGATCAAAAGGGTTTGGCTTTGTTTATTGGTTTCAAAAAATCTTGTTAGCCACGCATAATGGCACCACAATCTGACGGTATTGATTGAAAAAATAAATGTTTACTCATTCATATTCTGTAAACAATTGCCTGCGTGCGAAAGTTTACCATGGTAATTCGTAAGCTATAATTATGTTATCGGTGATCGGTAATTATCTCTCAATCAGTGCTAATATCGGTAAGGTATGTCGTTGTATTGAGAGGATTAAAAATGCTTAGTGGAAACCAATGGAATTTGGGTTGACGGGCAAATTTTACATCGAACTGATATTTGATATTTGTGTGTGAAAAACAAGCAATAAAAACACAGTTCAAAAATTAAGACATGCGTTAAATTTACGAATAATTTTAAACAACGGTATGATACTTTTCTGTAATGGTATGATACTTTCCTAAAATGGTATGATACTTTCCTATAATTTAAAAATAAAAATCTTCTCTAAAATATTTGTTCAACAGTTAGTAAAACAATACATACTGAATCTGTAGGATGAGACCATAGAAATAAATATGAGTTATATCATTGTGTATGTCAATAACTAGCTGTTAACTGTTTCCTATTTGTTTTTGCGCGTTTTTATAAAATTTTTGTGGTTTTTGCACAGAAATCGCATTTCTGGATAACTCATTTAAAGCCTAATTTCAAGCACAGACATAGAATACCTTCCAACGAAGCTCTCATCCTGTAGAACAAATCGTTTCAATAAAAGTGAAAGAAAAAGTGTTAAATTTCCTTCCAGCTTCACCCAGCTCAACCCACTATTATCCGCTTGAGTACAAAAAAAGATATTATTATGCAGTTGATGACCATAACACCACGAGACAAACAATTCCCGTTCATCATCGCACATTCGAAAACAGCAAAACTTCCTCCCAGCGGTTCCTCGTCCGAGAATTGAAACCGAAAACAATAGTGTTTGGTTGAAGTACTGCGGCAACAGTATGTGTATGTCGGAGTGCTGACGGCTGCAAGTGAATCGTTTGCAGTCTCGGCTACGGTGGCTACGATAGGGAAACAATTGCACTAATAATGCACTGCACCAACCGCCTGCCAAGCCGGATCATCATTATTATCATCGTCGTCGTCAGCTACAATTTCCCGCTAGCGTTCAAGTCCGTGCCGGTGACAGCCACGTGAAGCGACAACCGGACAAATTACTTTCAAACTGAGGAATAAAATTAGTTATCACGGCACCAAGCTGGGACCCGTGACGGGTACAAAACCACCGGAAAGATTTCTTGCCGCTTGCCGAGCCGAATGTTTCATTCTCGTGACGACGACTTGTGCCGAGAGAAAAATAACTAAAAATAGTTTCTAAAAAAAACCTCCTACCCTTCTCTTGTTGAGGGTCGCAAAAGAGCCAAAAATTATTATGCATTTGCATTGAGCCAGGGATGCATACACTCCGCCAAAACAACGGAAAAAGCGAAAGAGACGCATTTAACCAACAGAGACACGTCATGTTCGGTGGAAAAAGAGCACCATCAGATACGAAAAAAATTGTGCAACTTTTCCCGGCAGCATACCCGCTGAGGTAAAGCTTTAAAAAGCACACAAAGCCATACTTGTAGACAAACCAGCGATGGAACGTGATGGTTTACAAAATGCAATGAAAAAATAAAACAAATGCGTCACAAGGATTTGAACACCGGAGCGGAACGGGAAAAGAGCTCTCTCCTGACGTTTGTGTTTTTTACAGCATTTGCTAGTAGACACACAGACACACAGACAAATCCGGCAAACTCTAGCATGCAAGCGATAAAGAAGGCGAAGAACTCAGTCCAAAAAAAACCCACGGTACACAATCTCCACGAAGCCTGTTCCCGGGTGAGCGAGGGAATTAAACTTGTTGAAAAGCCATTTATTTTTCATTATGAATAAAATTACTGAATTTTCCGCTCCGGTTTGTTGGCCTCCGGACGATCCGACTGTTTGCCGTGGGGTTTTTCTTCACCAAATTTTCGCTGCTCTAGGCAGAAAACCATGTAATAGCGATATTTTTGTTACGCTCCTGGTTTGTGCGGTGTGCGACCGGGTTCCCCGACTTCCCAAAGAGGAATGTATAGCGCCAGAGAGAATGAAATGAACCGAATGTGTTTGTGCTTTTCGTCGTTGTCGAAATGGACTGTGCATTAATGGTTTGCTTTTTTAGCCGGACCGGCACTTGATGGGTTTGGAAATAGGCGGATGTTGGTTCAACGGACGAGTTGAATCCAATTGCCTTTTTCGACGTCGCGTACGGCTGGTTCGAGTATACTGGAGTTCGTGTTCTTTAACGTACATGATGCTCGACATGCAGAAACAGCCGGAATGGGCGTAACCGGACAAATAATGCATCCGCTTCTCTCGCTGGCAATTACGAGTAATCTCACATCTGTATAACACTACAAACGGTGTAGCAGTACCATGCATGTGCTGCCTTCTTTTGTGCCAAGTGCAAGTGCATTTGAAATGGAGCTCATCATGCGGAAACAGAGCATGCAGGAAGCTTCATACAGACGGTTCTTCCGCATCAATCTTGCTTGAGAGAGATTCGCTGAAATTAACGTTTCAAAACCAACTGTGGTGTGCAATCCTTTTCGCCAGCGGATCTTACTCTTGTTTCCGAAAGTTGCTGACATTCAGCAGAATGTTTTATTTTACCTCGCCCAAAGTATGTCGTCTTAAATTACTTTCCAAGTGAATATGGAATTGGAATACGCTGCTTTTGGCTGCAGAGAAAAACGTTGTAATTTCAACTATCTTACCTTCCACCATGCCCGTGTAGATCCGCGACAGATCGTAGTCCATCGGTCCCTCGGTGTTCTCGATCTGTACGTCCTGCGAAAACACCGACCGCGGATCCTCCCGCAACACCAACCGGAACTCGCTGCAAGAGAGAGAGAGAGAGAAAAGGACGAAGAACAAGAAACATTCATTTAGTTCTGCGTGGTAAAAACGGTGTGACACTAATCTACAGCTTCGAATATCCGACAGAGCCCCTGCTCCGACTCACTGCGGCTGCTGCCGGTGACGTTGGGAAACTTTTCGCATATAAACTCAACACCGTAGTAGCAACAATGGTGGTCGCTCCCGCCACTTTCTTGACGATGGCACTCTTCTTCTGCGCAAGCTTTGTGTAAGTGGTTTTTTTTGGCTCCTTGCTGACGCTTTGCTTCGTTTTATGGAAGAAAAATATGCTCCCTAAACCTGGCTAACTCCTTCCGAGTTCGGCCCTATGGAAGGCAACACGAAAGGTCCGCGGCAAATCTAGGCGGAAAATATAAAATAAACACCAAAGTTTTCCGCAGCGTGGTGCCGCGGCCGGAAGTGGAAACGCTCTATCCCCACCTCCCTTCATAACTGTAAGGAGGATCACTTCGCGGGAAAAGTTCTGTTTAACCCACAAAGCAACCCTATTACGCTTTCCTGATAACTAGCACACTGTGCTTCGGCGAGCTTCACCAGGGAAAAATCGGTGGCCAAAAGGTTTATCTTTGGATTTTAATACTTTATATTTATTCATATCAATTGAAGAAATAATACGTAAAGTACTATGGCTGAGAAATGGAGGATTATACATCAACAGTAAATGTGTAACAAGGTGAACGATTATAAATGCATGATAAGTGTAACAAAACAGCCTCATTGTGAAACTAATAAACAAAATTTAATTTATAATATTTACCTTCTAAAGACCGACGAAAATAATGCCTCTCCTACCAATGCCTTAACTAATTATAAATTACATAATGTACAGTCATTTTTAATTCGAGGAGTAAAATAACTTTTTACACCGCTAATACTTGTATTACTAATATTATATTACTTAATTATGATATTAATACGATATTAAAAATATTACTTAATTTTAAAACTCTTAAAGAAATATACGTGTTCAAATGATGTTCAAAATATGTTAAAATTTAATCGTTTTTGTTCCAATAACCAAATAATTATTAGATAACAAGAGTAACCCAAAATGGAATCCCAAATTACTCAACCAAACACAAGAGTTGAATGTTTGTAATCGTATATTCTTCTGATGGATTAATTTGGTCCAATTTTCAAACTGTAAAATAATTTAAAAACTGTAATTTCTATTCACTATAACTATAACTTTTATTTATTAAAAAAAACATAACAAAAATCTAAATTTGGTTTCACGAAAAGTTGTGATCAAAAAATTCTCCACTATCCTTTATATTGCTTCCTGCTCGATCTTGTACATGTATCAACTAGCAACGGTGAACCAACCACCACCACCATGCGAAGAACAACCTCGAAACAAACGCGCCCTTTCACGGCAATTTTCGCGAAGTGCCATCAGCTGCAAAACTCAGCCCCCTCAGGTCGTAGCGTAGTAGCACCAAGCCTATCGGGCCAAACTTATGTCGCCGGTAAAGTTTCCACATCAGGCCAAAGTCCAAACCTTGCCAAACTTTCCGTAGCGGCATCAGTGGCTGTAAAATGTAATACGGACACCCGGACGCCGGTGAGCTTATCGGTGACCAGCTGCTGCCATGTGGCGTGGTTTGTAGCGAGCCTTTGCCACAACGCAACGCCAAAAGAATGTGAAAACTTTTCCTCTCATCTTGCGAGAGCAGTTTGCCACAGCATCCCACAACGAACCATCATTTTAGTGGCGCAAAAAATGGGCACTCGAAACGAAGACATTATTGGTGTCTTGCAAAATTAATCACACGAAATACGATCACCCGGCCGACGCTGGGGTTTTGGGTTTGTTTTTTTTTTTCTATCCGTATTGAATTGAAAAGCAACTTCGTAAGATATCTATTTGCCACACACCAACACATCGGAAGGAGGAGAACGTTATTTATCAACAGAGGAATAGAAACACTATGGTGACAATGAAAAAGGAGAAAAACGATAACATTTCCTACAGAGTGAACCGAATGCCGTGCCACAAAACTCTTGAGTTGAGTTGCTCGTTCAGTTTGGACGTTTGTCCAAACCCACAAGCCTTTGCTAGATCACTGTCCATCGTTTCCGAACACATTTTGACCGCAGCGAGCGGTCACCAGACATGCATGCAGAACCGGCAGGACAGGTCACAACGCTTCTCCCCATCGTTTCGAAGCTAATCAGAACGACGAAACAATGTTTCGGCCAGAACTTTGTGTGACATGAAACACATGTACACAAATCCTTGCTGCCGATTCATTGCCGCTTTGGGTAGGTCGCTGCAGTGGCGCCTGCAGGGCTTTAATGAAAATGAGCTTCCGTCTCTCCAGTACTAACTAACGGCCGCTCAACCGCTGGTGGGATTTTTCGGGCGCCGAAACCCGGGAAGACACGGCGAAAAGGCTGGTTAGTAAACAACATCGAGTGCAACATCTGCCAACCACATAAACACACACACACACACACACAGACATACACGCTCGTACTAGACTGAAGACAAGTGCACACGTTGGTCAGAACGATGCACAAGTGCCGTGACCACTGGCCGTTCCTGGTCGTTCACACCATCACCCCACGACAAAGTATGAGTCAACTCGGTGCAGCTCCGAAACTTCTGATGCAACTGTGTTTTTCGTGCACCGAATTGCCAGCGGCACTACGATGTCGACGACGAGAACAGGAAACTTTTCGTCATGGTCATACCGCCCCGGCTCCTGACCGTGGTTTTCGGTAGTTGCCGGTTGAGCCACCAGCCACCACCACGCGCACCCTGCAATGGGTCCCTGTGTGAGTAATGCTGCAACTGATTGGATGGCACTGCCGGCGGTTTCAGGTTTCAGGTTTTCCCGTGTTCGACGAGAGCGGATCGGTGAAATTGTTTTAATACAAATGAAAGAAACTAATGACACAATTTGTTTTGGGAATTTCCAGCTGCCTGGCTGTTGGTTGAGTGTACGATTCCGATCGCCTGTACGACCTCAGCCAATCAGGAACACATTCAATCGATGTGCCACGCGTTGGCAGAGGCGTTATTTCAGAGGCTACTCGAGGGAGCGTGTGTGGTATACCGTGGTTTGGAGCGTTATAGACGACAGTTCTGGTTAGCATGGAGTTATTGTGTGCAATTGCTTTTGTTATCAATTAACCGTCGTGAAACGCCCGTGTACGAGTTGTACACTGTACAGGTTCCAATTATTTTTAAATCTCATATTGATAAATATGTTTCAACACATTGCTTTTGGATATAGATAGATGGTCGGATTACGATTAAAAAATTAATAAAACATACAATTCTTACTAAATAAATGCTTTCCGACACGGTTGGCCTGTTGTAAATCCAATTCCAATAATTAACAAATGGAAAACATTTAACCAGCCAACGCAACAGTTTCAAAGCCATATTCACCACAAAAACTTTGATATGAAAGCGCCAAAATGTATGCAATTTGCATTACATCTAGCATTCAACACTATTTTTCACGCCATGAACAAGGGACAATTGTAAATCGTACCTATCTTTCTCATGACAAAGCAAATCAGCGGATAAATTGAAATCATTATTGGAAGCATTATTAATCGAACATATTTTATAAAATTATCTTAAACATAAAAAATGAGGATAAGGCAAGGCTGTTTTCAAACGCGAATAATTATTTAACTAATGTGTTGAATAAAACTGTAGGAAAATTGTTCAGTAAACCATTAAATTATCCCAATAATAATTTCTAGTTAAAGATACATTACATATTCAAACTGTACGCTAAGCGAACACTTGCCTTGCGTCAAAAGCAAACTTACCGATCATGAGCGCGAAAATTCAACCGCACCACATTGGCGGGACCGTACGCGGCCGAACCATGCTCGTAGTTGATGCTTCGACGGCGCCTCCGGTGCTGTTCGTGGTGCTGATTTGCGCGTTCTAGCTGGCCGCGATCGAACCGGGCCGGTTCCCAGTACCGGATGAACGGGTTGATCGCCGAATCGGCTCCACCGGATCCTAACGATGGAACTGTGGATTACGAAAGAAAAACACAATGTAATGCACTCGTTGTACAAACAGATAGTGCTATGCTGGTTAAACTATAAGTCTATATGGGATGGTTAATGTACACCTGGAGGCAAAGTTTCGGCTGCAAGGTAATTGAGCATTGCTCGAAGGCACTGAAGCCTACGCGATCGAAATCCAAATTCGACGAAATTCCCGCCGGCATTGCTCGAGGACGATTCGAGCCATACTACACCCACTGCCGGGAGGGAACCATTTCCAGCTCTCCCACAATTCCATACATGAATTATAATTAACCCTCATCCCCAACAGCTCGACGTACCGCGAGTCCGGAGGATGTAATGTTTCCGAATGCAACCAAATCGAAGGCCACCCCCAGAATCACTGCTGGAGAGAGGAGGAACATATTACGCCCCGAGCAAGACAGGCATAAATTTTAATCCACTAGACACAATTACAGGATGCATCGCGATAAGCCGCACGCAGCCGCCGACAAACGTTACATCCGGTTGCCGAAACGAACCGGCCGCACGGTGACAACGTCGGGAAGGTGGTAGATGAACATTCGATAAGCAGCATAATTCATGCGTGCTGGAACGTTGGGACGGTTTCGCGTCCGGCGTTCAATGTAACGTACAGGACGAAAGTGTAGTGGTAGGTAAAATCAATGCACCTTTTTCATTCTCCCGCGTAAAACACAATTAACTCGCTCACCCCGATATCTGTCGAATTGGTGGTGCGTTTGCCGATAGAGTAGTGGCAATCGATTTTATAAAGTGTAATTACATCTACGAGTGTGCAATGAAAACTCGTTAAAAAGACTGCCGTGCAAATTTTTGTAATTGTGAAGAAAAAAAATTCTGATAGATGCACTCACAAATGTGATTAATTTCTTGCTCATGCTTCCTGAACCGCATGGATCGATCTCATTAGAAAAGGTCAACATTGCTACGATCCGTTTGCACAATCAGCGTTGTTTGTGCTGCACACATGCAGCAGCCACTGATGCACCCGGCTATCAATGACTGAAAAGCACCTCTTGTATCTAATCAAGTTAATTAACATCAACCGTGCAGCGTCTGCTGATGAAAGCTGCAATGCGAAAGGATCCTCCCAAAAGCTGGCGGAAGTTTATTTCCGTGCATGCCAAAACCCATATTCGGCTTCCATCCATGCGCAACGCAAACACACAACCACTTCCCTCTTACGTGCACCCGTACAGAAGTTGCGCGAAAACAGATTCTAAAGATTCCAAATTCGCCAAATACATCATCCCATTATGCACGCGTTGCCATCGGCTCCGAACGAAGCGCAACGCACGAATTCTAAATTCAATTTCATAACAGGCGCGCCCGTTTCCATCACGAAGCGCACACCGACTCCGGCATCTTGCCAATCGCGGACGCCTCGGAAGCCGTGCCTTGAGAACCCCGCGGTACGGTCGGTGTAAATGGAATCCTGGCTTGAGTGAAATCACATTACGCACCCGTCTAACAAACCGCCAGGAGGAGGCGGTACCGTCGTGAAAGTAACATGATTACCAGCTGAGTTTGTGCAAGCGAACAGGCACGGCACAGGGTGTTGCGTCTTTGGGAAGCGGGCAACACGTGTGATCCGCTCCATCGGGTTCGGCTTTCCGGGTGTCAGCGAAAATAAAGGAGGAGCCTTCAGTTTTGGAGAGTGTATCAGTTAATTGTGGACTTATCTATGCAGTGGATAAATTGCTGTTTCATTCAAACATTTCAGTGAAATAATGTAAAATCTTGCCAAGAAAACCCACAAATGAATCTAATAGAACCAATTCCATTAGTTGATAGTAGTTTAAATATAACATAATAACACATTTGCATCCTACGCAACACGGACAAGTTACTAAATATTTGAAGAATAATGTATAACCAAACGCATCAGCTAACCATCCATAAAATTGATTCAAGGAACAGAATCAGTACAGTCCATCAGTTGATTTGCACGCTCAATAGACATTCAAAGAACATCAGATCAAAAGAATGTCAGGTTTCTCAGACACACTATGGCAATCCGGTCCGTGCGTCCCGTCCGTCGCCTTAGCAACAGTTGATAGTTGTTCGATCAAAAACACCTCGCTACACGCTGCAGACTCTGCACGTCTTCTGCTGAGCAAAACACACAAACAGAAAACCTATGGTTAAAAAGCGGGTAAATAAATAACACTGTAATGCAGAGAGATGTTTGTCCATCTCAATACGTCGAAACCGTTGGTTTAACATAACAAATTCTCGATTGATTGTCAATGGGGCCGAATCCAGTGACGTCGCTGGCGTGGAATGGAACGAAAAAGGACATCTGTCGATCAACTCAATCACAGTTCGAACCGACGGTCCGAAGCGGGCGTGTGGATGACATGCGAAGTGGAGAGTTATCTTTCGTATGGTAGGCGACAGTTTTTATTCACTGGGTTGAATTTTCACACATCCATAGCAGCTCTGGGAAGCTGCTTAAATAGGACAGCACTTCTTTTGTAAACTAGTCAGTGACCATCAACATAACAGAACGAAAGTGCACTATATCCATGCGAAGTATATGGTTTGATATGGAATACGTTTTTAGCGCGTTTTGGACAAAATTTTAAAAAAATTTTGAACTAAACGTGTATCAAATTTTAATACTTATCAAACAGAATATAATGAGATGTTCATGCTTTTAGCGGAAACGCACTCGTTGCTAATTGTGTCACTAACTTGATGACGTATGTCTCATTTATAGCTTAAGGAGTTTCTTGAATGAATGCTATTCCTGTAGTGCACGCAATAAGCTAAATATATGTTCAATCGTCCAGCGTCTCGTACCTCTCAATCGGTAGCTCCATGGATACGGAAATAGCCCTCACTTTTCACAACACTGCCTCAGTTATTTATGCACTACAAAGACATCTCCACTGTTCACTTAATTCACAAACAACAGTCCACTGGGATGAGGAAGACTCTATTTCCAAGAGACCAAGAAGAATGTCCTTCCATCTGACGGCAATCCGCAGCGACGCTTGTCGTCATTAGATTATTACCTCACCCTCCTCTAATCGTGGTTCGTAGCCTTAACCTTGATCTGTCGTCCTTGTGCTCGCGGTCCCTGCCCATTAGATACATTGCGCACGGGAATGACGATGGACATGCTTACGCTTCGCCGAAGCTCACACGGTGCTCATGGGAAGAAACACAAGACCAGACAAATGATGTCATTCCGAACGGTGGTGATGAACGCCAAGACGAACAACTACGGTGAGGAAGTAGAACAGAAAACAAAAAAAAAACACCGCTCGATCGGGCGATGAGCGTCTTGCAAATGGTTTCGAATGTCATGCAGGTTCAAGGTGGTCTGCCCAAGCAGGCAGGCAGGCAGGCAGGCAGGCAGGAGCAACACAAAGCCAGTGCGTAACAGTGTCCGATACAGGGCTTTGCTTCGGAAGTGCACAATTGATGCGCATTAATTTCTTACTTCCTTCTCGGGGTTGCCATGTACAGATGAATGAACAAGTAATGTGCATGGAATGGAGTTTAAAGGAGTTCCTCTTTGTTTGACTTATATCCCGAGTCGCCTTTAAACCACGGGCAACGAGTATCGAAATCGCTAGGGCCCTGGAGACGGACGTTGCCACATCCATCAACTTCATTCACTCTGAGTGTGTCAGCTAACCACAGCTCGTTGAAACAAAACGAAAGTGATGAAATTAAATACCTTCACAACGCGAGATGCACTCGAAATGTCAACTTTAGCCGTGCGCCACGTTTCGCCAAGGTCAGTCGGGCAAGGTGAAGCCGCCAAAGCCGACTCCAAACCAGGTCGTGCATGGTTGTGCCGCTGAAACATTTCCCGTCATGTGGCGGGTTGCCCGAAAGCTCGCCTTCTGCACATTCATCAGCCGCGACCGGTCATGCTCTACATACGCATCGCAAATCGCGCACTCCACTAAATGCGTTACCAAATCTCAGTTCGATTGCGATCCAAACCGAAAGCGCACTCACACATGCCCAGTGGCGCCCTGGCGGAAAGTGGATCTTAACAGATAAGTGTTTCGCACGGATGCGAATGAACTGCTTCCACGCCCACTCTCACGCACACATACACACACTCGCGCAATAAGCGCGTTCAATTAAACCGATAATGAGTTCACGTTATCAGACCTCGGGGATGGTGTTATATGGCGCTGAGATGAGCTTTCGCTTTCTCCCCCGGCTGCTGCAAGCGATGCACAGTGGATGACATCGATGAAGAGGACAAAAAAAATGTAAATATAACAATAAATGAGTGTAGGTAAAATAGTAAAATTTTGACTTCAATTAAACCTTCCAATTGTAATAAAAAGATTTTAAACGTTGTTTGCACAACTAACGCCTAATTGTATCAAGTGCTTGAATCATTTGTAGCAAAAACTGATAATTAATATTGTATATTTGCTTTAAATTTGTATCTATAAGATCTGAGGGAGAACCCCTGCAAAGCAAACAGATGCTGAAAGGAAAACAGCAGTTTAGTATCTTATTTAACACCTTTACTTTGTTAATTATTACTACTAAAGCAAGTTTTGCCACCTTCAACACCTCCATCTCATTACCTCTACTTTAGGTTATGCTAAAATTTGAATCATATTAACCTTTTTTAATTTATTGTATGCTCTTTTTAAATTTAACCAGAATAGTATGAATCACGATTATTCTTTTGAAGTTTTTATTTTAAAAATCTGTTTTCAAAAGTATAAATTTTGACCAAAAAAATACCGACCGTGCGGTGGCGTTGTCGTCGGCGTTTGCGATGCGTAAAAGATGGAAGAGATGCTGCGTTCGACAATTCCACAGGCTGGTTTCGGGGAGACTCACTTTCTTTCCAGCGTTCCCTTCACCCATCTTCCGTTCACCGTTCGTACATTACATTCGATTGTTCGGGGCCTTTGACAAAAGAGGTGAAAACGGTGCTTAGGTGCCCGCCCCTCGACATCTATCGAAAGCAAAAGCGAACAAAGCACGTCAGACGATTCCTCGGAAACCAAAAAAAAAAAACGCACATCGGATAAGATACGAAATGAGCGTCCTAAAGATAATGACGCGGCCGCACAGTACACCGTACCATCGACCTACGGTGCCGGCACAGAAAGCTCGGTTTTCTCCGAACCTTATCAAACCCCCGTCAGGCGGGTACGGGCTTTTGTTACGGTGTCCGGGATGGGGATGACGATGGTTTGACTCAAATCGTACCCTTATCGGCTTCTCCCTCCATCAACCATTACCGCCCACCCGCCCGCCCGCCCGCCCGCTGCTCTTGTCCGATAAAGCGTAAGAGGGCTTAGAAATTAATTGCTCGATAATTAGAAGACACGATCACGGGGTGAAAGTAAAGCTCCGGGAGCTTTTATTCACGCCCGTTGACGTTGACTGAACCTTATTTTGCTAGGTTCGCTATGAGGTTTGGGCAGAATAACTGTGCCAGCGGTGCAGTTTTGCGTTTGGCTTCTAATTCTACGAATCTTTTACTACGGCAAAATGGCACGGTGAATCTCGTACCGGGGGAAATCGGTTTCCCTCTTCGCCGATCGCTTCGCTCCGAGCAAAAACGATGAACCGAATATAAATCGACGAATCGGCTGCGTGAAGAACTCTTCGGATGTTAATCGAAAAAAAGCAATCAACGATCGTGATGCGCACACAAACACACGTCACACTGTCAGGAGAAAATGAATGCTTTCTTCCTGTGAGACTATGAATCACAGTTCCGGAGGGTATTTTTTCTTCTTCTAATATTTCACCTCCTACGTCGCGGTACTATTTATCCTTTCATTCGCCCACCTGCGTTCCTTTTTCTTTTACTATATTTCATTGTTTTCCATTCAGACAGTTGATCGAAACCGCCTTCATTACCGCTGGCGAATGTGCCATATGGATTTTTTATGCTGCCACATAACGTAGGCACCTGCTGCGGTACGGATAAAGGAAGGGAATGAAGACAAATTGTGATGTGTAATAACAAAATGCTTGATGAATCGTTATATCTACATAGTGATTACACTGTGAGCAAAATCGATATTAAAGCATTAATTGTTCCATTATCTAGTTCGACGGTATAAAACATTCAATTGTTTCAACACATTGTAATACATTCAATGGCTTATAATAAATAAACTAATTTCAGTATGTTTAGAAAACAACTAGAGCATTCGACACAATTCTGCGAACACACTAAGCTAATTAAATAAGCAAAAAAACATTAATCATCGCTTGCAATAAACATCAAATTTATTGCAAGCGTTTCCACATAAAAATTCGACTATCGCCTATAAAAATATCTTATTTTCCACCCTGAATGAACCACCACCCGTTTTTTCGGACAGATGAACGTTAAATTGTGTGATTTTCAATGTATCGCAAAGTTTAGCAATATCGCATCGACATCGGGTATCGGATTTCGTGTGGCTTTACACCACCAAATGTCGAATATCACACACACACACGCAGCAAACTCCATCGGTATCCACTGCAACAGATCCAAACATCGGGGCCTGGCGGTATGATGATGAGTGTTAATAATTAAAATCATCAATTAACTCGATTCCCGGTCGGCTTCCGGAAGTTAGCGTGACCAGCAACCGGGCATGAAAAATTCAACGTGGATATAATGTTTACGAACGCGGCGGAGAGACAAACAAGCCACGAACCCAGAACCCGGTAAAGCCCATTGTTCTGCACTGCACGTGACAGTGATGAAACGGTTGTTCCCGGCGCGATGGACCGTGCATCCGGTCGACCAGTTTCACACATTCATGTTGCTGAATTCGCGGGATGAATTATTCAAAATGCTAGCTAGTTTCCGGGGGAACGAACAACAATAAAAAAAAGAAAACAAACAAGCGAATGCATCAGACGGTTGTCAAATATTGCAGGGTTAAATCGTGGTGATGCAGAGGCTTCAGCAGTATAATAACAAAAACGAAAAATAATCAAATTGTGAATTGCATTGAACTGCGAGTCAAATTTCAATGATTAATGAAAAAAATAAATTACATCAATTTCCTCTATAATAGGAATGAATGTAGTTTGACAGTTACGAGAATTTAATAGTATGAAAAACTAATACTATTTTTTGGTGTTGGTGGTTTAATTATTCTGATTATTATATTTTAAAATTTTACGCTGCCGCGTTACTTACAACAAAACCACCCATATCATAGTACATGAAACACCACATAGCTCTCAATCACAACCCAAATTCGGGAAATGTCGCTCGTCAATCGATGCGATAATGTGGCGCAGAGCAAATCGGAATAAAAAATTAAGTCAATTGCTGCCACTACTCTTCGGCGGGCCACCCTCGTCGATTTATCACGGCTTCCAGCGTGAAGACAGCGCGAAAGTACGAAAAATCATTTGCATCCCTCCACCATGGCGTGCGGTAGAATGTGTCAAGCAGGAAAGCTTCGCTCCGAGCGCTGTGTTCAGCAACGCAGACATGGTACACGAATCCTGTCACGTTGCAAGCTTCCCGGCAGGAACGTGCCTGGCATCGCTGATCGAATCGGACCTGAGGTCACACACACACACACACATATACAAACACGTTCAGATGGAAACGGGAACACGTAAAACCGCGAAAGGTGCGGAAAACAGTGGAACGGAAGCAACCGACCAGCAAGTATCCTTCCCACACCCGAAAGGTCTCCGGAAAGTAACGATTCACATAAAAGTTAATAGTGTCGTTATAATCCCTACTGCTGACTGGGGCTTCCCCGCCAGACAACGCGCGCACGCGACGACCATCGTCCTCCCGAAACCCATACGCGCCTCCGGTAATATTATTCTCGGCGATCTGGTGGTCGCGTTGTTTTAAATATACTTTTATACCGCCTTGAGGCAAGTTTTTTTTTCTGCTGGGTTCTGTTCCGCACATTTTTAAGTCGCCTGTCGGTGTATTTGCACAAATTATCTGCGATTTTTCCTTCCTTCGTGTTTCACATTTCGATCGAATCCCTGGCGTGCCCCCGTCACGAGCCGGGAACACGTGATTTTATCCTTGTTGGCTTCATTTGCACTGGCTCACGATCGATCGACACAAAAACTGGTTGAGAAAAGCGGAGGTGAACTTGGCTTCGGGAAACTTAAAATCGGTCGTTAAAAATTTCACTGCACTCCGCAGCGTTTTCTCCGCATTTTTGTCTCTTTCTTTCACATTCCTTCACAACAGAACACCTGCGTTCAGCGGAACGTGAAACCGTGACCGTAACCTTTCAAAAACGTGCACGTCCAGTGTGTGGTGGAGTTGCGTTGCTTCTAGTAGTATTGATTATGGGCACAGGAAATTTCTAACACAACGTAACGTGGTAGAATTAGAAAAGAAACGCTATGATCTAATCGTAGCAGAGAATTGCTTGTTATTGTTACGACTGTTGCTCTTAAAACGGTTATTTAAACTATCATGTATTAGATTATACTGCAGTTAACCCGTTTACCCGTTTACGATTCAAACCATACAACCAAATATGCAAAACAAAATTGGCTACCAAACTATAAAGCTAAGCGAATACTTTAAATAAACAAGAATGAGCTTGACCAACTTACGGTTGCTGATCGAAAGGTAGTTATTTTTTATTTCATTATTATAATGAATAATATGTGTTTTCAGCTAGATTTCATGGCATTTTAATGATACGTCTTGAATAAGTCTAGAAAAGCTTAGTAAGCATCGTGTTTAATTTTCTATCATAAAATATGTAGTAAAAATGTTTAATCAACTTAAAACAAATTTATACACATTCAACACAATTTAATTTTAAAGAAATCGATTTTTGGTTCCAAATTTATAACCAATATCGAATTGAAGCGCAATATTATGACGAATTTACAACAAATTTTCAGAATAAAATAGATCAAAACAGCTTCCATAATGATTTGTTTTCACCAAAAAGCATGTGCTATAACTAAAACCACTTTGGAAGTGAAACCATCAGGCATAATATGAGAAAAAACTTGCCCCAGCACCCTACGGAACCAATCCATCCTAAATGCAATCCGGTTCAAACTTGTTCACCAATTACGAGAACTTCGCCATACCCTTTGCTCGTGCTTTATAACAACCCTCGATCCTTAGCAGTGCGCGCAGCATTAACACCCCACCAGTGAACAAACTATAGCAGAAAAAATTTTAAAAAATAAAACGCTGAAAACGACGAACGGAAAACTCTTCCTGCACCGGAGTCTTAAACTCGTTCGCTCTGTTCTGCTTCAGCGATTTCCGGTGCACTCCGGCGGAAGTGGCACTTATTGATGCTACAAAAACTCATAATTTCAACTTAGTTCCGTGCACTTACTCGATTAAAGCTTCGGCCGCTTGATGCGGGTGATGCTGCTGCTGCGGCCGCGAATGCAGAGGCGGGCAGTGCATTTTCATCTACCCGGTGGAAAGCACTTCGGCAGCGAGGGAGGACGGTCGGGATTGTAGTGGCATTAGAAGGCTGCGCACCGGGGTGGCACATTTTACATCCTTCCAAATCGGCACTTTCGCCATACGGTGGGAGTGGCCGCAGTGTGCACTAGAAGTTCTGCTCCCATTTGTCAGTTACATAAAACCAACCGAAAATAATACCAATGATTATAACATCAGCACAAAGTACGGCTCGCTAGGGAAGCCGGGCATCGGTGGAAAGGAGGCGGTAATGGATTGGATGGCGAAAGGGCACTTTTGTTGGAGTTTTTTCCTGCCAACAGTCGTTTGAGAAAAGAACCGCGCGTGCAAAACGTGCCTGGAACATTGAACAAGCGCGATGGCACGTGTGGCAAACTGCAGTGTTCAGTTTTAATTGATCGAAAAATCTCTCAAAACAAAAAGATTCAGCTTAGCGGATCAAAAATGTTCGATTGCTCGAAGCAATTTTTCTTCAATGTTCGACGCCTGCGTACGGATCGCTAGTGGAACCTCATCGTTTTATCGACTTCAAAAATATTCCCAGGCGACCCATCGCTTTCGACCGCTGCCGCTGATCTGTTCATCATAAAGTCCATAAGCATAGAAACCGTCATGCAACCACAACGCAATTACGCTTTCACTAAGCGTTATCGCAGAAATGTGGTCACCTTTTTGTCGCTCTTCCTGTTTCGTGCACCAAAACGGACGCCAAACTGGCACGGTAACACAACGAGGCGAGAGAAAAAAACAGAAAAACAGACAATTTCATAAAAATACCAACGTCACGTTCGTGTCATCAGCTGGTTGATGGTGCCGTGGTGGATTAGTGTGCCTCAAAAAATAACACTCAGCACATAAATTCCGACCGACCTTCGCCGCACGGCCAGCGTGCGCAGAAGGATGATTTCTGCTCCATCATGGCAACGGGAAATGAATGAAGAATTTGAATGTGTTCGTAGGAAGGACGAGGACGAGAACACAATCTACTACGGACAAACGCTACAGGTTTTTCTTCCAGCTGCGAGCACATATGGCCAGAACAGCTTCACACACAAAAAAAAACATGATTCAAGCGCCTAATCCTTCCACTTCCCGTGCGGCGGTAGCTTAGCAGCAGCATATCTCGCCCGTAATTGGTGTAGTGGATTGCTAGTTCACCTTTTGGTAAGTAAAGCACATTTTCACAACAACAAAAGAAAATACTCAACTGATATGAAAAGGCAAGTGTCGATGAAACCACCACGCTCTTGTCCATAAAAACAGGCGAACGAACAAAAACGAAACAGAAGCGAAAGATGCTGAGTGTTCCTTCTCCACGCACTCGCGCATTAATACGGGGTGAAATAATTCTTGTTCCCTTATTTTTACTCCCGTGCAGTGGGTTGATGGCGCTGCCGTAAAGTAAAACTGTGTCATCCATGCTGTATGGGAGTAGTTCTTCCGTATCGAGGAGAAAAATACAAGAAAATACGGTCACAATAAAACCAACGATCTCGCACACTCAGCACCAACAGTTTCTTCTTATGGCCGGTGCTTAACCAATGCTCTCGGTCGAAGCAAATGACACAAAGCGCACGGTGGCACGAAACAAGTTCGTTTTGGGTCATTTGTTCATCTTTAATGTGAACACTGAATCAACCATTTCTGAGTTAACAAGCCGGCTTGTTTCAGTCAACATAACTGTATGAAACAAGCGTGTCACAATTTTGCATTTATTGAAGCCTCTTCTTTAGAATCTGCACGCTAATGATAGGAAATTTCGCTGTACTTTGAAAGTCGTTACTCTAAAGATCCATCCATCATCCATTAACGCATCAACGGCATCGATCATAATCATGATATTGAAGAACACAAACATAAGCCTAAGAACGAAGAAAAGAATTCGACCAAACGGATATTCGATTGCACTCGCGTATAGCGAGACATTCAAACGAGCTTCGTAAACAATATTTTTGGTGGTAAAGGAAGTTGTTTCGGAAGCGATTGGAAACATAGTCCACACCATCTTACAAAACCTTATATTACCTCAAAGAAAGTATAGAGACATATTATTTATTTTTTAAATGAAGTAATGTTTTCATCAAGTTCAGATTTGTGAGTAAATAGACATTTTTAATAAGATTTTTGAAATTTTTGATAATTTCGAAACAGTCTTCAATTCTTGGAAACTCTATCTTAAGACGGGAGAAGGATTTTGTTCTTTAAGTCAATTACATGAATTCTAGGGAGGCACGGCACTCTATTTTATGTTATGAACGTTAAAAATATTTTTCATTTTTTTATCTAACCTCGATTTATTGTTTTTGACTAACGATTTTCAGATATGGTATGTGTTTCTTGAGTACAACATCTAATACGCTCCTGTATATTATATATTTCAATATATTATACCGTGAGAATAGCCGTCATTTGTTGAATAACATCAATTAAAGTACAATTAAAGACTTCCAACAAACAATCGTCAACAAACCCTATACTGCTATCCAGCCCTTTTTCCGAAAGAAATCCTTCCGGCAGCGGTAGACCTACCGTCCGGCAGTTTTGATTACACGATGCAACTTATCCAGCACTGCTTGGAGAACGAATTCTGCGGTGTGCATTCCAAGCCGTCCTTGAAATAAACGCTGCCCGCTCAACAACAAAAGTTTTTTATTCGTGTGACAGCCAGGGAAAGCAAGGGTTCTCAGGGTTCTTACACTTCGTGACGCATCAGCAAACACCCGTTTTTCCTATTCTGCGTCACTGGCTAGTCACGCGACTCACACACACACACACACACACACCTACCGAGAGTGTGGCGTGTCAAAGACATCATAATTGCACGCACAAATGAACCGCCCGGGAAGCGAATTGCAATTTGCTGCACCCGACCCGCAGGAGGAAGCGAAAGGGGATGGAGAATTAATCAATTACGCGCTCGTCAACCAAGTCAGTTGGGTTTGAAATCATATCAGAACCCATCGCTGCTCCCAACAGCTAAATTGACCTCCGGAATGCTGGCTGGTGGGAAAGTGGTTGAGAATTGCCGAGAACCCCTCCGTTGCCGGAACATTCTGCAGGACTATAAATATTTATGTTAATTGTTCTGACTTATCTTCAGGCAACGTCTCCACGTCCAGATGGTGTGTGGTTTCTGGGGTCTGTATCAAGCGAGCACACGCAGCTACGCAGTGGAACGAAGTGGTTCGTATTTCGCACAGCCTTGGTTTCGTGAAAGACACCGCAGAACACTGCCGCAACTTCCAAACTTCCCCTCCTAGGTTGAGCTGCGGTAGTCGCACAATGCCAACGCTTGCCTTTAGATTGGCCTACCGCTCTATGAGGTTTTGTATGTGTTCATGTTGGAGCCCTCGCGTTCGGAGCGGAGATTGAGTGCGTGTGTTAAGCACAACCGTCAATACAATACGGCCTGGGGATGGTGAAACCGATAAGCTGGGCCACGGAAATTGCACCGCTCCAATAGTGCCACCGTTACAACGACAGCGGCGATCGGCGTGAGGCACCGGTAATCCTGAAATTAAGTCGGATCCCTTACCCCGCAAAAGCTATTGATTATTCATGAGCAGCAAATTGAAGTGTAAAACGTTACTACTCATCACTATCGGGCCGTCGCCGGAAGTGGTGGTTTTGTAAGCACACCCGCGTTCGTTTTGTGGGTAGCGCAACGGAAGAGTGATTTCGCTTTCTGAAGATAATCTCGTTTCATTCATTTGCCGGTGAAGTTCCTGTTTAGGTGCTTGCAGGTTTGTGCCCACTTGGGAGCGTTCTATCCGCATGAGTACATTAATAATGCAGAAATAGTGAAACCGATGCAATCAACACAATCTGTTGGGTGTATTACGATATTTTCAGCATTTATCATTTGTTATAATTCATGTATAATGAATAATTGTTGGAAAGAACAAAAAAAAAACAATTAATCCAGAACATTATTTTGTTCAACCGAGCAAAATCGTAAGCGAAATTTAGCTAGTAAATTAAAACTGTGTTAGCAGTAGTATTAGAAAAATATAAACTTTTTTTTCCAAAAACATGGCATATAAAATGGTTCCAAAATGTACTCTCAAAAGCAAACCAAATATTTCCCACATACATAAATCAATAAAAATTCCAATATATTATCGAAACCATCCTTCCACTCTCGCAAAACTGGGCGCATAATCATGTCACATTACCGTTTACATCTTATGAGTGTTTTTATTCTCTCTCTCTCTCTCTCTCTCTCTCTCTCTCTCTCTTTCTCTTTGTAAATCCCACCCTAATACCCTGCATGTAGTACAACTCGAAACATGTGTTTGCGCAAGCTAGGGCCGCTTTGAGAGACACATTGTCCTATTTTTTAATAACCTTGCCTCGAAGTGCCTCGCGGGCAGCATCCATTTCGACAATCACGGTTGATAGGCTGCCAAGAACGGAATTCCAATATGTGATATCGTTTACACAGATTTTGCCCGCAAACATCAAGCAAAAAAAGAAACAATCCTCCAAAGGATTTGTGCATCGACCCGTCGCCGAATGTCTAGCGGCACTAGAGTCGGCCGAGCGATCAAGCATTATTAATATTTCCAATTTTCGAACCCACCTAGAAGGTGCTCTTGCTTCGATTGAAGTATGTTTAGAACGTGAAGTACGTGCCGCACATGTAACGAGCGTCGAGTAAACGGTGTCTTACTTTTACACCATTTCACAACATCTAAAAGACCTGCCACATTCATCGCGTACGATGCCAGAAATGTCAAAACGTAATTGACGACGAACCGTCGAATACCTGCGCCCTTAACCTGGCCACTCGTTTCGCTCGCGCAAATGAAGTACGTTAGTGGCCGGGTATTATAGAACCGTGTAGGTAAAACCATAACCGCTTTCCCGGTTTCCTAAGATTACGCCGGGCTTCGTGTACGGTCGCCGGGAGTTTACTGCACACCGGAGCCCTCCGCCTTGATGAAGATGACGAACGCCCAGAACGGTGGTAACGTTCGTGTGGCGCAGCACATCGAGAGCACCGTGTAATTAACTTAGTTTCTCTTCCCCATCGCACCAAATGACGTACGAACGTACCGAGACTGAGGGCCATCCATGGCTGGAACAACCGCCACCAAACCATCCACCTACCGCGCGTACGCGTTCGTCGTTCCGGGGCCAGATTGGAAAAGTTTCCGACCTCGTTGCATCGAAAGAGGTTAGGGCATTCCCCGTGTATGTGTCGTCTTCATCGCTGATGGAACCACAAAGCCGTAATCAGCACCAATCGCTTGAAAGCATCTGGTGCAGCAGCAGCAGCAACGACGACGCCGAGGTCTTCCGTATCAGTTCGACGGGTTGCTACCGATCTAAGTTGATAGGCTAGCTTACGCATCAGCTTTGCCCACTAACGAGTTCCAGGTAAACTGGGTCCCGCGCCGTGCGACCAAACCCACTCGGCACCCAGGGTAATTATGCAAAACGCACAACACGCTCGCATGGGTTGCTAGTGTTTGTCTCCCATTTTTATAGGGTCAGCCCCGAGATTGAACGATCATCGCTCGGGCACAAATTGAACCTTATTAATGGAGTCGAGTGGAGTTCATTTTTGGTGATCTCATTATCTGTGCATTCGGTGTTCGTAAGAGATGATTAGCGAAGCACTTAACTAAAAGTTTACTAACAAGACACGACCGGCTAAGGCATGCGAAAAACTTGCGCTTGTCAGCAGCAGTTGGAGTAGCTTTTGGACAGGGACAGTACTACACCATACCCATACCTTCTGATTGCTATTGGAAAATACTAATATCCTCTTATATTAAATTATCAACTTCCATCTACTGCTTGCACATCCAAAGGATGTGTGCATTGTACGAGGATATAATTTCGGTGGAAAATTACAACAGGTGAGACGACTGAACGCAAGACACCGTAGTGAATACAGCAAACTTTTCCTCGGCGATTATGGCTTCATTTGAAGCGAAAAAGCACTATCCTTATTCTTCCAGCCAGCCGATTATAAGCCCCACTAGAGTGGGTCTGCGATTTTGGCTTCATCTCTGCCGCTTCTGAGCCCTGCCGCTTGTTAGTATGCATGCAACGACATACGAAAGAACATATTCACGACACTGTCACTGGCAAGCATTGTCGTGCATTCTACGACAAGCTGCGTCCTTCCGCATGGCAGAGCGATGCAGGCGCATGCAACCACAATTGTGTCTCTTCTTGCAGGCACGATATACGCAAAAGACGCCCCTTTTATGTCTGCGCCATACTGGCACACTGGTTGCTTTGACACAGACGCCTATGAGAGGATGCACCCACACATACAAACACACACACAATGTCTCGGTAGAGTGCTTTTCGGCTGTCTTCTCCATCGAAAAGCAGAGAACCTTTGCCGGTTGGAACACACTTTCCCGTCAACCTTGGAAGGAGTGATTATAGTCCGCAGCGAGCTTTTGGTGAGAGACATACCGAGCTGTTTCCTCAGCACGGTATATACACCCCGTTTGAAGCATCCAAATTGAGTTTGAAATTTTGATGAAAAATATTTCCGGTCATACCGCCGTGTGGGTGGGGGGGAGGTGGATGTGGGCGTGTACGGACATGGTTCAGCGTAATCGTTCTTTTCTCCCTAACGATAGTTGCCTCCTGCTTCCAACGTTGCAGGGGGTGAGGAAACGTTGTTGTCCTGCCATTGAACACGCCCGAGGGTTTTGGAAGACAGAGACCTCTAATGTGCTTTGGCGGTTACCCGAATATGAACGTTTAGCATCCTTACCAGTTGTTGGTGGATGAGAATGAAGCTACTGGTGTGTATGTTTGAAAGATAGTGAGTTTTATTGTTGTAATAAAATGTGTATGTAAATATTTTGAACATATTATATTATTATTTAACATTAACACATTATATAACATTCATTATATAACATTCAAAGCATTCATGAATTAGTAAATATATTGATCACTTCTCTATTTTGCATAGAAAAACTCGTATGTGTGTATGTGTTTTAAATTCATTTATTCATAAAGCAAATTTAAATAACAATCCCGCAACAGGAATTAGGTGCATAGTGAAAAAATAGACAAAAGATAATGGCTCTTACAAAAGAAATTTTAAAAAATGCGTAAAGAATAGGAAGATACTTACAGAATAGCTTAAACAAGTATAAAAAGTTGAGAAAGTGAATGTAAGAAAACAAGATTTTTCTATTAATAAATTATCAAGAGATGTATAGTTTCATAGAGCTCGAAAAATTACTGTAAATTGTAATTTTAAATATCATGGTTAAATACATTTTCTAAGCAACCCCTCTTTGAAACATGTCAACATGTTAATGGGCATTGTATAGCTTTTAGAAACCACTGCACGAAACATCCCATAGCGAATGTCAGGTGCAATCGAAACGAAAAAACTATGCTCCGATAAGTCAAATGTAACGCAAATGCGACACTGAAAAAGCTTTTTGGAGGACAAAACCGAAACCCCGTTAAACAACAGTGATAAGACGAATGTCTATAGACCCAAGTCTTGTGCCTGGGAACCCGCATTAGGTACGACATGTTTGAAAAAAAAACAGCAAAAAAACGAAAAACAAATGCACCAAACCCAAAGGCGAACCGGTGGCCAAAAATAAGGCTGAAACGTTTACCGCACCCGTGCACGAAATAAAGTAACATTGAAAAATACGGACGAAGCTGAAGCCACCATGCAGATGAAACGACACGTTCGGTTTCGGTTCCGCAGTGGCTACACCGGAAAAGCAGGATCACAAAATGCTCGCATCACGTAAGACCTTTGCCGGCTGCGCTACGGGCAGAAGCATAAAATATGTCATCACCGAATGATAGCCGAAAGTATGTCGGAAAACGCTCTCCGTCCTTTTTTTTTGTCAACCCTTATCAGACCTCCCGTCCTCGTGATACTTTTTTCCTCCCACCCACCGGGTTCCGAAAGTCGCATTAAACTTCTCGTAATGGAAAAATTTCAATCATTTTCCAATTCCTGGCTAAGGAATATATTTGACACACGGGGTGGCGGCGCGGACGAACACTCGCTCTGATCGCATCGTCCATTTGCAATTTTTATCACATTCTTCCGTTCCGCTTTCCATGTCCTTGCTTGTTTGCCCAAGACGGTCCTCGATAGAGTGGTTTTTCAAAAACGCAAGAAAACGGTCAAAGAGGATACTGCCTTCTTCGCTCGGTTTACTCAATCTTCAATTGAATTTTTAAATTAAGGCTCAATAAATTTAGCTATCACTTTCAACTTTTTCTCCCTTTCCCGTTGCTACCAACCCATCGCTCATCAAGAATGATAAAATCGAATCGGTAATCACTTCCGAATCAGGCGAATCGATAGCAATTAGAAATATTTCATTTTCGCGCACACACACAAACCTTTGCAAATGAAGACAACGCTACTGTCAAAATGGCGTGCCCTTCGGTAAGGATCAAATCGCCCATTCACCAGCAGGATTTCCGCAAACGATGGGTTTCTTCCCATTTGTTTGGTTTCCACCGGAAACGCATCCTTCCCGGTACCGCGACCACCAATTCCACCACCAAAAACCACTACGGGATGAGAAAGTTTGCGTTCCAAACAATCCAAGAAGTTCGGAGGAAAAATTTGTTCGTTTAGTTTGATTTATTTTCTTCTCCTTCTTTTTTGTTTTGGCTGCCCACCCAACAAACTGTGAAAGCGGTTCTCTGGCTCGGACAAGGATTCTTTCATGATTTGCTTTCTATCGTTCCTTTACTCATTAGCGGCACCATCGACACTCCCGGAAGCACCGGGGGAAACAAGGTCGAGAATTATCTTGACGTTTTAATCAATCCCCCTTCCGGCAAAAACGGTCTTCTGCTCGTTCCCGTCGGCGCGATTCGTTTTACGGGTTTTGATTTTACTGTTTGTTTGGATCTTTTTTTATCCTCGTTGTTTTTGCCCCCGCGCGATAAACTTTTGCATTTCCGGGTGTTCGGTCAGAGAATATTCGATCATGATTACTCAGAGTGTGATTTATTTGCTTTACTTCACCGTGTCGGTTTTCGTAGTTTTCGTTTAAACAGTGTTTAAAGCGATACGTTGTGCTTTTGGAAAATCGATGATGATTGATAACCTTGCTGATCGGATGGTGGTATGTGCATCGTGCCTGATTCCTACTTGTATCACCTGAAATTCCAACAGTAACAACCGTGAGTTTGGTTAGTTTTTGTGCTACACCTATTTTCAATAGGATCTGGTTTAATAAAACAATTATTTGACATTGACAAAACTTTGCGCTCTAGCTGAAATTTTTGATCCTTGAAAATAAGTGAAAATAAATGATCAACTTTTCATAAAACATAAACAGAAACGTCATAAGAAGGTTGATTGCAGAAAATGACAAGTCAAATAGCCCCTTACGATCTTATATGTATTATGAAATACTAAACGCAGTGATGTTATTTAAACCCTCATTAATCTTTTCATTAATTTTAATATACATGTTTCGGAAAAACATGTCAATATTCGGAACAGTTACATAATAACAACAACCAAGACGATGATATTCTAAAGCTAGTCGATACCAGATAACTTATGAAATCAGTAGTTTAAACTTGCTCAATTTCAATTTTTCCCCAAAATCTAAAATCTATTTGAAAAATCGAACAAATGGATTGATGCTTAATAATATCTACTAATAATGCTTAGTAAAATCTGCAGCATCTGAATGGTTCATAAACCACATAAGACCTATTATTGTATCCCATTATTGTAAGGATTAATATGTAATGTTTATATGCATGTAATGTACTTTATTGTTGGGTTTTTTCCCTTGTTGTTAGTATAATCACTTTAGTCAAATTGGTATGCTCTGCATGTATGGTATGGTATGCATGTAGATGGTAGATTGATTGAACACCTGTTCTAATAAATCAAAATGTTACTGCTATACACTAAAGAGCACAGTCAATACAACTCGCATTGCAAAAGCTTCGGTTGCAAACCAGACGTTCTTGGAAGGTCTAGCCGAACGTTCAAGTGCGTGTATGGAGACAGCTTTTTTCCCTCCGTCTGCTCTCTGTCACTGCGCAAATGATCACACCCGTAGGATGTTTGCATGATGTTTAGTCTAGGAATCAGTCATGCAAGCGCATATCAGCGTACGGATGCACACCGAATGTACTGTTACGGTCGATGAACCATCCCGCCCCAGTCGCTATGCCATTCGCTGATCGAACCACAGGCAAATCCAACGACCAACGGGGCGCGGACGGTATGACGAACGCAAGCAAGAACACTAACTCGTCCTCCACGGCTTTAGATCCCCGGTTCATCGGCTCTCGCAAACGGACCGGTTCGTAAATGCGCGTGTTCTGAGCCATGTGCCGCACAGAAAAACGAACACGCAAGCGAAACATACGAGAGTCGGTTGCCGTTCGCCGTCACCACAGCGCACACAGCGTTACAGCCTTTCCAATCCCAACGCGAGTAGGAGCCCCAGGTAGGAGGTGACAGTCATACTGCCAGCGCCCCTGGCCTGGCCTGGCCGTCGTTGGATGACTTTGCCGTTCGACTCGCACCGATCAGTCGCGGATGAGTCAGGAGTTTGAACGATCCACCGCTTTTTCTTTACTTTCTTGTGCTCCGGTGCTTCTTTCGTCCAAAGTTTGTTTTGCTTTCGTTTAGCGGATGTGTTCGATTTTTCGCTCGTTCCACGGGCGTCTCGGCAAGCGAACGGTCGTAATCGAGGTGGGAGAATCGAACCAATACACACAATATGAAAAAAACCTTCACGTTTAATAAAAAATTTAACAGAACTTGGTAGCTCGTAGAATGAATTTTCGTTTGCACCGTTGGCCGGTCAGTACATTCCGTTCGACGCTCAATACGCTAGCCGCTAGGTAGACGGGTAATGTTCCGATTAGGTGTGGTATAAACCCGTTCGCGTACAGCGGATTTCGATTGTTTACCTCCGGAAGAAATTGCTCGATTAAAGCGCGAACAGATGTGGAGCAGTTGAAAGCTTTCGGAAGCTGATATACCATTTCCAGTGGTTAGCTTTAACAGGAATCTTCAACAGGAATGAAGTTTCATTATTACTCATTCTTCATTTGAAAAGTAGCTTGCTTGTGATACATTTCGAATAATGTTATGAATGAGTGACATTTGATACTAAATATTTGATACTAGTAACTGAGGGATCTAATCAAATAAAATGTCAATTAGAAAATGTAGAAAATGTATATCCGCCATTGCCTGCAATTTATTTAAAAGCTTTCATGAAATCGAACGTTTCTTCCAGTTATGGTAGTTGGTAGAACTTGTCAGCTGAATTGTCGCACAATTGATTTTAATTGAGATTAGTTTTTTACTGAGCTATTGCCAACAAATAAATACGATTTTTTTACCATTATATTTGAAACATCCATAGCACAGCCATACACACAGCCGTCCATAGCACAGCCACAGCCATAGTTTGTACGATCTTCGTGGCTAAATGTTCGAATCGTATTGTCAAAGTGAATACGAAATACTCAAACAAATTGCTACCTCTACCCACCGCAATCACTACCCGTAAGTGCTTTAAAATATATTTCAATACTTATGAAAACTTTTCAGCAGGCGTTATTTCGAATATTGATTACATAATTCCATACATGGATCGAATCCCGGATAGTTGTGTACTAGTGTGCAAATTTGAGCACTTCCTTGTATCAATCCTACTCAAACACTGACTTCTAACCGTACCGGCAGCCTGAAACTTTTCACATCAATTTCATCCTAGTTGCCCACAGGCATTCCTGGGCATAGACAGGGTATAGTCCGGCAAAAAAAGTAACTAATACGCGTAGCAACAAATGTCTGTCTTCAGAAGCATCGACTATTTGGCTAACCCCGCCCGTGTGGCTACCGCTACATATCGAATGAAAAATACGGAATAAATCATGAAATGTTGCCACATTTCGCGAAGTCGTTACGCGGTGCAAATTTCCGTTGCTTCTTCCATCAATGGGGTTTAGTCACGGTGGCATACGGTGTACTCGGACGCGTAACGACATGCTGCAAAACAGACAGTTGCATCGCAAAACGATCCGACTCAAACTACGGACTCTGGGAAGGTCACTCGAATGGAGAAATGAGTAAGGCGAAAAAACAAACCACTGCCTACCGCTGTGATTGTGCGATAAAGCAGTCGGACGAGCAAGCGCGATTTAAATACTCCCACAGTCTGTTGGGAGACTGAAGTAACGCTGGAAAAGCTTCAATAAGTACGGTTCGTGTGGAATAATAATGATAGATAATATTAGAATCTGAACGAGCAATGAATGCTTGACGAAAGGTTCGTAGCGCTGGTTCAAGGTGTATTTTTTTAAATAAAATAAAATTACACTCTCTGTTGTTATCTTGATGTTAATGTTGTATCTATTAATCTTAGTTTTTACATAATATTGGAAAATAAGTCTCGATCAAGCATTATTAAAATTGTTAAAATATTGTAAATGAATTCTACTTAAAACAGATTTATTTATAAAACTCTCAATAATATATCTCACGATGCACAAGAAGGATTCTATCAGCCAATATCACGTGGCCGAATAGAACGTTCAAAGGCCACGATTGCAGACTCTTCACGAATCACGAGTCTTGCTAAATCGCAACAGATGACTAATGCCAATAGTTCGTGGCAAAAATGGAGTCACACACAGAACCTCTGTTGTTCCAAAAATCACAAACATCAACGACCCACAAACGAATCGTATGCTTCCATCCACCTACAGTTTTTCTTGCACCGTTGTTTAGTCGTCGGTACTTACAAATACGTTTGCAAGAAATATCACCCCATACTTCCCCAATGCCCACAGAAGAAGAAACCAGTTTAAGCCATCTACGCCAATGCCTTCCGCTAGCCTCTCTCACGCACACAAGTGAACAGAAAATTACAGCAACAGGCCAGCAGGCAACCAGACACCCACGAGAGTCATGCTTGGTCTAGCGCCAGATCAAAAGCCAGTCCGATTCGGTCGTGGTCAAACTCCGCGACCGAACGCACTAGCATTATTTAATCGCAGAGACAATTGTGACCAACACATCGGCACCAGGTGCGATCGTACGCGCAGCACATTGCCAGCATTACCACGACCACCACGACATCCACCATTGCGACTAGCATTCGAATTTGTAGCACTCTTTTATGTTACACAACCACCAACATCACAGTGGCCGACTGGATGCGTACGATCGAGGCACGTCTACCAACATCACCAAGCATTTGCAGATTGCCCGAGTCGATCGCGATGTTCTTGAGAATCTTTCTTTGGTCTTTCGTTCGTTCGGCACTCGGTTCAACTGGTTGCCCCTGGAAATGCGAGGTTGATCTCATTTCTGGGTTGATCTCGGTTGAACAGTTGTAAACAAATATCTATTTTTCTGCGACTGTTCTATCCAGCGAACATTAAAACGCGTTCATTGTCGAACACTCAAACTAAGCTCGTCAATCTTTCGTGCGACGGAGACTTAAGGGCACGACTAACGCGTGTAACAGTGTTTGTAGCCTGCCGTGTACACAATTTGCCATTGTGATCAGTGGTTGGTAATTTTCTTCCTACCTCTTGGTAAATTTCTTCCCGTACGGGCCAGTCAAAAATGGTTTAGAAAATCTCAACCTCACTGTGGGCTTTTAAGCTCCCCTCGGTGGTTTCGCTGCTCCGTGCGACTGACTAATTGAAGGGTTTTTTTTTCTTTACGGTGCCACTTTTTTTGCTGTTGTTTGTTGTTTCTTCTTGAACGCGGGCGTATTGTAATCGGGGAAAACGGGCCAGACCGTAAGCAACAGTGCTGGCGGCGACTAACGAGCATAATAAATCTCGTACTCTGTCCTTGTTGGTCAACGAAAACTGCTCTGCTAGCTTGCCACCCGGAACGCTATGGGTTTCAGCCGTGCTCACTCGTAGCCTCCATCAAGAGCCATCAGAAGGGCAGCAGCACATTGAACGGAGCAGCAAAACCTTCCGCGAGAACCTCTGAGTACGCCCGGGGCAAGATTTATCTGTGATTGTTCAGCGGGCAATAACCGCCACTACCACCACCACTACCACCACCACTACCATCGTAGTGTAGCCCGTGAATGGTCTCTTGGGCGGTCGTTCGTGGCTGCGTCAGCACACCGTGAACCGAAACGCCATGTTGCGCTTCGAGCCGAGCGATGAAGTCCGTGGGGCTGTGTAAAGCGGAAAGTGACCTTTCCCCCGTACCACTGACCAGAGAGCGTTGCGGTGAGCATTGAAGTCTACGGGGCGGTGCAACTGCCACGATTACCTGTAACACTTACTGACAGGGCAATATCCTTCAAATTGGTGAACGTAAGCTTTCTTGATGCTAGTTGAACATTCTTCGACTCGATGTGATCTTACCTGTTAAAATAAGAAAAATAACATTAGAAATCCGTGTTAAACAAAGAATACTATGTTGTACACTTTATTTAATTGCTTAGGTTCTGTAGAGCATTCATCCTGGCATGGTTTAACATGAATCCTGTAAAAATGCAACAATTTTGCTAGGTAAAAAAACGAAATGCATGTGCAAACGATTAGCAATTGCAAATAAATGATCAAAACCTTCTTAAACCATTGAACCATTCGTGAACATGTTTCCCAATTGATGTACACTGAAGGATCATCATTGCAGACGATTTTCTTACGGTAGAAAGGCAAAAGTTTTCTTACTCGGCGTTCGTTTGCTTTACAATAGCGCCAAGCATGTTCTTGAAAATTCAAGCTATTATCATTTCCGATAAACTAGAGTGGACATTACTAACGTATCTATTATCACTGTTACCGGCGCCACAAGAATAGCATCAACAGCGAATATGTTCGTCGTCGATGTACCATCACTCGGACACATCCGGCATGGGACAGCATAGAGCGTCGGGTTTTTGCAATATCTCCGCCAGCGCTCTCACATCCAACGGAAGGAAGCGCTACCGGATGGCCAAACGTCCTCATAATGGAGTGCCAGTTTCCGGACGAACGCGTTTATTGCTCCGTGGTACGAGGATGACATCTCCACCCGTATTCGCTTCTTCAGCTTGTTATTCCGTCTGCTTAGAATTGCTTTCCCGAGAAAATTTTCTTGTTGATTCCCGGAAGGCAATGAGGAGTAGCGCAGAGACTGCGGCTCTACGAACCACTACGATATTGTACAGCAGCCCCGAAGGAGCTTCAAGCGGTGCGGAATAAATAAGGACACACATGCGGTTGACTTTGTTGTCCTACCAGCTGCTAGCAACGAAGTATCTAGAACCAAGCACAACTCGTCCTTACCTTCCGGAACAGGACAAGAATAGCACCCGAACCGTACCGAACCGTCCCTCATACGCTAATAGCGTTTGGGCGAGCCGGACACCACCAGCCAAACAAATATCAGTGTGAATGATCCGGACATCCAAACCGTCTGTGACATACGGATGGCTTTTGACCAAAAAGGAACACCATGCAAACACACTTCGCACACAAGCCCACGCACTGGAGGCGTTAGTCCAATGCAAATAGGTCACGCGTTAATAAACCATTCCGCAACTGGCGGGAAAGGAGTTTTTATTTGCTGGAGGAATTTGGGCCATGGGAGAAACATGTGTGGAAACGGAATTCGGCGCGAGGTAGGGTTCGTCGCTTGTCAATATCGAACGATCAGCGCAGCGTTGAAGTCTTGTGTTGATCGAGCAATTGATTGAATTGATGTGTTTTGCGTTTTAAAGTGCACGTCAAGGGTGACTTCGATAAAAGTTGCTTTAGTTATGTAAGCAAGCGGTACCGAATCGTGTATCGCATATAACAAAAATGGCTTGCTAACGGTTATGCACTTGAAAATCATACAATTACGAAATTTATCATACGATGAAATCTTTCGAAAATAGTTTCAAGACTAATGTTAACTTTCAACGTTAATATTTATAGATGTGTATTATTAGAAATTTAGAATTTTATTCTAAAACCTAAAATTTGACAAGAAACAAATCATTCAAATCATGTTCAGTGAAAATAATATTCACAGTCAAATTAATTAAATATTGAACTAATGCGTCTTTCCATGACTTATATATGTGCTATTCTATTACTTCTATTATATTTCTGTTCACTTTTTACGATTTATAATCAATTTTACAATAAAAATCGAAGTTTATTTATTTCTTTTGAGAAATATTATGCAAAATCCCAGCTGGTTTATTATACTCTCACATAAGCGAGTTCAAACAACGTAAGATTTAGATATCTTTCACAACTGCTCCAAACAAACTTTAGCCCACTTTTTCCAGCACCTACGCAATCGCGTCTTCTTCAGGTGATTTTGTACGAATTAAACGAAAGCTTCTATCATCTGCTCAAACAAACACCCCAAAATACCGAGCACAACGAAAAGCCACATCGCCAAAAAAAATCGTAAACCTTGAAGAGAAATATCGCCGCTTATCGACCGACTTTCTGGCCACAACGGTGGTACGCCCGCGTAATTATGGACACACCAACACGAACACATGAGTATAGCAGCTCCAAAACGTTCCACTGTTGGACCAGTAGGAGCAGAACGGTGAGCGGCGTTTGGAAGGAAGAGTTTATTTGTCCGGATGTGTCATCATCTTCAGATTATCGCCGAGCTGCTACGCGAAACCAGTGGATACCTTTCAAGAAAGTTACCGCCCAATAGGTGCTGCAGCGAAGGAATGGCAACAGATTCCCGGCACTTTAGCTCTATTTGTATTGTTTTGTTTCAGTTCGTGTTTTTCTTTTTGCTCTACACCAACACCGCAAAACCGCGTTCGACCAAATCCGACCACGCGGTATAGCCGCCTTCGGGCAAGATTCAGGCGAGGGACATATCATCTGAAACCACCGAAGTTGGCGAGGCTGACATTCACATCCCATTGGTAAGGTGAACTTGAAATTCGTACATGGAACAATCGTCGGCATGTGAGTCAAGCTACATTCACGGTAGCAGCAGAATCACACATTCACCGAGCGCGAGTATCGATCATGCATTGGAGTTTACTTTTCCAATTATACCCTCATTAGCGATTCATCGAATTCGCGAGCCTAAACAAACATAGCTGTCCCATAAAAGCGCCCACTCAAGACAGCGTGCCCTGATTGGAAACTGTGTGTGTCTGTTTATGATATCAATCGGTCGAAAATTCTGATTCGTCAAACTCAGATTGTGAAGTTGATGCCAAGTCCATTTGCTAAAGCGTATAAACTTTAACGATATCGTAATAAGTTGCATTACGTTTCTTGAGCAGTTTTATGTTCTTTTGCAAAATGATAAATTTCAAAAATAAAAAATACAACAAGGATCTTCAAACGATATATTTCTATTTCTATCATCAATAGTTTTACTTTTAAAACTGTTAAAATATTAAAGAAAAAACATAGAGGTTTTACAACTTAGCACTTACTTTTAAAATTTTAATGAAATAATATGATGAATATCATTTCCATGCCCAAATATTTAGGCTAATATTAGAAATTCTAGTCCTCACTTAAGTCATAAACCACTACTTAAACACGGAAGGGTTGAGTGTTCCAAATTACTAGTTGTTTTTTTCTCCCAAAAATGAACCGAACCAAAAATGATCCGAAAAACCCACACACACACACACACACACACAGTCAAAGAGAAATGCACACCAAATCACATCTCAGCCCCGCTTCGAGGGGTCACGATTCGTTGACTAATCCTTCGAGTCTGACGGGTACACGCCGTTAATCGCCTTTTAATCACCGAATGCGATGTGGGTCTTCCTCCGTGCAGCTATCGGTAGCATTAGGCGTTCGTTTCGTTCTGTGTCACTGAAGCGATGGTGTTGTTTTTTTCTTCTTTCGCTTGGGAACTGATTCTCCCATTCATCGACAACCATGTTAGCGTTTCTTCAATAGCTTTTTCTGTGTTGTGCAAGCCATGCCTGCTTCAACGGTCTACCGATGGCTTTCACCTTTCCCGTACTGTGCAAAGAAACGTGAGATCGATACGGGTTTCGGAAAGAAGTATTCTATGTGTTTGGTGTATGTGTGTGTGTGTGTGTTTTTTTTTTTCGCTCTCTATTTTCGCCACTACCTCCTTCGTCTTTCTAGCGCTCACCTTCTCCGAAGTGCCATCTTCGGTACGAGCTAACCTACATCTGAAACCGCAAATTACCATCATCAAAGTGCGCTCGTACACGCTTTCGCATGAATCGCTTTCGCCCTCGTCCGACACGATGGGCTTACGCTCTTCCTACCAGGCAGGCCGGCTTAGGGATTTGTTCGCTTGGAGGGGTTAAGAATTTTCGCTGCCAGCTAAACCTCTCACCGATGTCGAGAACGCGTCAGCCAAAGCACACACTGACTCCGGGGGACTTAGTGTGGAACCCTTTTTAAGACTCCACTCCTCGCCTCGGTAGTGTCTGCGATGGACGACGGATTGTTTTTTTTTTTTTTTGTTTAAGCGCACCCGCAGAGAAAATCAGAGAAATGTGAACGAAGAGTGTTCGGCATGGTCCTGATCCTTCCAAGTACGAGCAAGGGTGGCCCTGGAAATAGGCCACAACCTCCGCTGGCAGCTAGGTCAAGCCCTGGCGGCTCGTTCGGGCATTGGAATCAGAAGAACGTCGACGGGTCATTGGGAATTCATGACCCGATCCTTTTGCGGTCGAATAATAACCATGCGTAGGTGTGCCTGTGTGTATGTGTGTGGTTGGAACAAAAATTCTGCACAAAACTGTTCGTAGATAGTACCAATTTCTGTGGATGAGTGTATGTCTGCACTCATGCCTACGAAAATAAGCTGCACGTATCACCACCGGGTAATTTTTCTCTCACATTCTGTTTCGCAAGTCCCGTTTCCCGTGTACGTCAACACCATGCTGACGATTGATCTCATGGTCCACTCTGTCGAGCTATAAAGCGGATACCAGGCTCGAGTCCGAGCTAGTTGGTGCTTCAGGACGCAGCACCTGAAACGATTAGACCGGAAGAAAAGGATGCAGTAAAGCACGCTTTACCTTCACCATTGTTTACCACGAGTTCATAATCAGTGCACAAGCACCGCCAGCTGCCATGTGTTGATCATCCTTGGTTAGCACGAATACGCAGTAAGGTCACCAGGCCACTATCTGCCATCGAAGCTGTGTTTGTCCGTCGTTCGTCTGGCGAAAAAAAAAGGCAATCTAAAAGTCGTCCTCGCCGATGCATGCTTAATGCCTTTTCGTCATCAACCGATGACATGAAACCGAAGCGATTATGTACCCACATGCAGAGGCGATAGTGCTGACGCCCGTGCAGATTCGGTTCAGGTCAGCCCGGCAATATGAGCGAACAGTGTCCGGTGTTTTGGCGCTCGACTACACGTAAGAATAACGCATCGGCTCCCGTGAGACTCGTAGGCAAGTGTGTGATAATGAAAAATAAAAACGAGTCCGGAAATAGTCACTATCGACGCAACATGGCAACATGATCTAAAAATACGAGCCAAAGGTTCTATTTTGACCCAATATTAGCACACAACGACAAGAAACACATGACAAACACCGACAAACGCGCGCTCGGATACATTATTTAGTGCGTGATGGGATGAAATTCACCCACACATACATGGAACGAATACCCCAATGAACCGATCCGGCCCAAGCGAATTATTTCCTCTTCTCAATTTCCTTCATCTGGCTGGATCTTTTGTCTTGCGAGTATAGAACTAAACAGCGTGCAGCATCCTTCGAACGGGCTCAAACTAACTATCTTCCCGGTACGGAAACAAGTAGCAAACATGTCATGAAAGTTGCCATCAAACTCAACACCGACGCCGGCCGGCCGGTCGCCCACCCACACGCAGACCCGCACCGTAATGGAAGGCAAACAGCATTTAACGAGCTCGTATTTGAAACGGTAAACACGATCCCGGCAACTGTCCTGGCACACCTGGGAAAAGTGGAAACGTGAAAACTGGCAAGACACAAAACGCTAGCGCGAAAGTTGCACAGTGGCAGCAGCCGTGTCTCCAGGACGATACAATTAGACGCCCACAAAAACCTACGCTCGGTGGTTATATTTTTCGAGTAGTTTCTTCTTTTTTTTTCTTACTCCCGGGTACAGCTCCTTTCGGGCGCTGCGAACGCAATGCGCGTTCGAGAGCCCCATTAAAACTATCCTTTTGCCTTGGCGGTCGTCGCGAGACGCAGGCAATTTTAATTAAAGCATTTTACAATTGCCAACTATGTCCGGGCGATAATTTCAACCGTCCGGGCCACGCAGTCGGCGGCGAAAATAGGGAAAATTTACAGCACATAAACATTTTAATGACATTTTCGCCGAACCCTCGCGCGTCAATGACTGGCAGGGGGGAGGGGGGGTTGGTGCGCGTTTAAAGGTGAAAGTGTAGTAAAATTTTCATCACCGAGCGATATTCACGCGGTACGGTGGTGGGAAGAGGGTGTGGCTGTGTCCCCAGCACCACCAAAAGCGTCCTTTCTGTTCGTTTGATCGCTTGACAGCCGATTTTGTGCACCCTTTGATGGGTTGAATATTTTCTCGTTAGAATGATTGCAGTGTAAAGCTGATGTGGAAGCATTTGAAGTATTTCTGAATAGCGTTCCGGTTGTAAACAGGGCTTGCAATATTGGTAATGTGAAATTATTTTTATGCAATAGATATGCCAACCTTTATAATACTCGTAATGTTCGGCTCGCGCTAGCATGTGAAGTGCAACTATTTTCGTACATAATATCAAGAACAATACTTTTATGCAGAATATACAGAGAATGTAAATTCCTTCCTCAAGGAAAAATGTAAATTTCGTGTTGAGTTTCCTGTAATTGGTAATTGATTATCAAATAATTATCTGCTCGAAGCGATATATCTTGCGATATTGGATCGATCACTAAAAGAATGAAAATTATTATTTTTTATCCAATTGAATTAATCATTTAAATCACAACAACGAAATTTTTTATCAAATAATAATTCCTACTATGATTGTCGTACATATTATCAAAACAGTGTTTTTAGAAGAATTCATATTTCATTATTACATTTAAAATAAGATTTTCAAAAAAACGATAAATTTCTGATTTAAATAAACTTTAAAATTTCAGGATTCCAATAATAAAATTAGTTCATTTATAAAGTAGAGGATAAGAAAATTTGCTAAGCAGGCTAACTAGTTAACTAGAAATTGCTAAGTAGAAAAGGCTACTCACTCATGAAGTAATTGAAACCATATATTTGCTAAACTAACAATAATCTAACTAACTAACTAACAATATTCACATCCGTTTATCCCCACAGGTTAAAAGGAGTATTATCCTTATTCCACGATAAAAGGAGTTAGAAGGATAACATTAATCTTTTTATTTGAGTCTTTTTTTTTGCAAAGAGTTACGTAATAAATAGGACGAAGCGGTTGTAACACAAAACGATACGGTACGATGTATAGAAAACGAATAATTCAATAACGCCTCGCATAAGCACATTATATAGACTTAAACTCTTGATAGTGCTATGTGCATTGTGCAATAAAAATCGATACCCAAATTACGTTCGCAGCGTGCAGACCACTCCAGCGTGAGCTCTAGCTCAAATAAACCACCTCAAGGAAGAAGTTTCTCCATCAGCAGCATAATATTTGACTACATCCATCAAGCTGCTGCTTCTGCTGTTTGTTTCTGTGCCCACCTCCGCCCCTCTCGTGCCGGGGGGGAAGGAGGTTATAATGAAAACGTTGACCAATTTATATCTATCTCCCCGCTGTACCGCCCACCCCTCCACACCAACGCTCCCGTTTTGCCCTCGCTGCTCGCCGCACGAGACACAACCCGATCCGATGCAAAACGAGATACGCGCCGTCGAACGTGTACGACGTGGCACAACTTTGGCCCGAATCAATTATCCGGTAGCTATTATTTCTTAATTTATCGTAAAGTTTACTCACAACAGAGCGCCCGGAGCCGCCGCTCGCCACCCGCCCGCCCGCCCGCCCGTCCAACACACTTTCGCTTTATCGTTCTGGTACGGTTGCCATGCCCAATGTATAGGGAAGGAGAGGACGGGCAATAATGCAGAGCGCAGTGCGGAGCGCCGGAACTTCCGATAGGAAACTATAACTTCCCATCAGCTACACGGGAAAAGCACGGAAAAGCTTCTCCCGCCAGCGGTGCCATCGTTTCGGTTGTATTGATCGCAATCATTCCCCTCTACGGGCCTTCGCTTCTGAGAAAATTTCGAGCGAGCTGCCACAAGGGCTGGCCAAGAAAATGCGCCAAATTCCGTGCACGCTCGCACCGTCCGTTCGCACACGGCACGAAGCGAGTTCTATATCCACCCAAAACTGGGCGACGAGCGCACCTGCAGCTTCACCCGTTGCGGCAAAGGCGCGCGAACCGATCGCTAGCGCACGTTCCTGCGCTGCCCGAAAAAGTTGTGTGCGCGCCCGTCACGGCAGGGACACACACGCTGGCAGGTTGAATTCAATTTCCATTTCCCGACTACTTTCGGCGGCTTCGAATATTTAAACTCTTCCATCAACGGCACCACCCCGTACAGCACACCGCCTTCCAAACCGGCAGAACAGCGTTCGAAAATGGTGCCCAGAAACACGCTGAAACCAGTGCCGCCCATCAGGCGTACGTAGGCGAAAGAAAAGGAGCCGGTTGTTGTGGTGCCCATTCTTTGTGGGAGGGAAAATTTTAATTACACTACAACGCCGACGAAACACAACACGGCTACATCCCGTGCACATCCCGCGAAATCCGGGCGCGAAGCGGAGTTTATTAAAAATGGATCGTCTTTTGCGCTCGCTTGGCACCGTGCCAGCGTTTCATGGAGCCGCGCGTTAGAACGAGCTTCCTCCGTGTGCTCGTGGACGAACCCATTACCGATCTGGCCAGGGAAGGGGGAGAGGTGCTGTGAAAGGAAGGACAGGGGGAGGAACTTTGTCACCCACTTTATTGCAGTTTGCAATCAGCATCGTCAGGCGTCGCCCGCCCGTATCGCGAGTTTTGCTTCGCAACAAAGTTTGACAACTATTTCCGGCTTGATTATGAGCAGTTCGGCGCTCGAAACACCGAATTCACTCGCCACGATGCGATCGGCATGTGGGGCGGAAGAGCATGCAAAGTGGAAAACCCGTAATCTTCCAGCCGGGCCGGGCTTTGATTCGGACGCGATTATCTACTGCCATTGCCGAGATCGAGTTGGAAAGCGGGAACGACGAGCTTCCCTGCACTAATCTCTACCCGGCGCCGACCGTAGACTCATCTTAATTTTAACGAGTCATTAACGCTAAAACCAGAACCGGCTGCCCGATCTACCTCCGTTCCAGCTCGCACCAAGAATTACCATGTTTTAGCAAGCGAGCGGCAATAGTGAAAATTCCAAAAACTTTACCCCATTTTCGCTAGACGGCGACAACGGCGGCGAAATGGAAAACAATCACAATCATCCTTACGCTTCGTGTGATGATCGGCACCGTTTTCACGGTACATTTTCTCCACCACCCGAGCGGACCGACCGACCGGCTTCGACGGGTTGACACCACCGGTATGCAACCGGAATGCGATAGCGAAAAATAAACCTACCGCGATTATGTGCTCTTAGCATAGCTTTTATTCAATGTTTTTTTGTGAGAAAGTTTTTTTTTTTTGTTTTTGCCTTCGCATAAAGCTCGCACCCACTGTACGTTGGCCCACGTTCGTGTTGTTTGCATACATTCAAGGGTTTTTTTTTTTTGTTAGTTTCATTGTGATCCTTTTATACACTCCCACCGCCCTTCTGTGCAGCTTCCGCACGCCACAATACGCCACGGTACGAAAGGAGCATTAGAAAGGATTCGGGGCCTGTTTTGCTCCCCACAGTGGCACCATTACTGAACTGCCGTGAATGAATCGGCAGCTCCCCGCTAGCACGCGCCTAAAATTGAATGCCACGGATGGTGTCCCTCGGTTGCATGTTGCACATTGCACACCCGGTACAACCGGGTAACTGGCACGCCACACACCGCGGGACGGGTGGTGGTAAAAAAAAACAAAAAAAAACACCCGTCATGTTTTATTGCTGAGCTGCATTTTCCGCTTAGCTGGAGCCCTTTTTTTGTTTTGTTTTGACGCACGCTTCACACGGTTTCGTTTTGTTTTCCCCCCTGTGTGTCCCCTTATTTTTGCTTTACTTTCGTTACGCTTTTAGCTGTTTGTGTGTATGTTTTTGTTTTTTTTTTCACCTTTAGACGCATGATTGCTCCGGCTTTGAGTGGCGCCGGGCATATTGCTATTCGATTTTCCGCTCAACAGGAGATTCCGCTAATGCACGCGCGGTGACTGGTGGCTGTGGCAAAGTGCCACGACAGAAGGGCCAGGTGAGGAACTCGGGAACGAAGCTACAGCGTGAAGGTGTGATGCTGTACAGCTTGTAGTAAACTGAACAGTTTATTGATAGTAAAACAGAGAAGTAGTAAAAAATGGATTTTCAGTGTTTTTTTGTTTTAAAAGAAGATAATATTTTTTGTGATAATGCAGGTCTGTATAATTTTTAGATGATTTTGGTCGCATCAAAATAATATTCCTAGTCACAAGCATTAATTTACAATTTTTTACAGTTCCAAATTTTGTACTATGCCACCGACTGTGTCATTTATTGTCAAATTGACATCTTTTCTATTGAGCTTGTTTGCTCAACGATTTCTGCCTGTTGATCATAAACATTAACAACTCTGAACGATAAAAATAATTAGATTGACGTAATTCTTTAAATCTGGCCAACCAAAATGTATCTAAAATGTACATCATATGTAATTTTTCAAAATAGTTTGGATTCCGCATCACAAGACATTGAATAATAAAAAATATTGCTAAAATTGCTGCGCCATGACCAAGAACTAATGCTTATGAGGCATAAATCGCCTGTTTGAATAGGTGCATGAGCATTACTAAGCATAAACATGTATCGAAATAGTTTATTTACAGTTTATTTTTAGATACTTAAGGATTTTCCTCATTGCGTACTCCACTCGCTTATCAATCCAGTGCACAATTTATAGGTTATTCCGCTGTTTTGAATACACATAGAAACAATTACCACTCATGGGGGGCAAAAGAGTAGGCGAGAAATAGAAGCCCTACTGGGACATTGTTTCTCAACCGGCATCTCGCCCTATTGCCGGTGATATAGGGTCGGGGAGGGGAGGGGCTGGGCCACATGTGAATGAAAATGGTGCAGACAAAGGCAAACATGCCAACAAGCAGTAAAGCACTACTAACACAATTACCTTCGCGAATCGCACCCCGCTAAACAAATCGGTGGCAAATTGCGAAAACAAAAAACCAAGCGCACTCACACAAACACACACACACACACACACACACATAGAGTGGAGTAGCTATTGATTGCAAAAAGGACGGTAAAAAGTACAACTCCATTACAGCGTAACGCAACTAACTATTTGCAATAGCGATACACACACACAGAGTGGGTGCGCGCGGCACTCCTTTTAAAATAGATGACCATCGTGTTGGGCAAATCGAAACAATGAAGCGAACAAATCAACGCCCAGTCAATTGGTTCGCCTAGTCAATAGAATGCTGCCTGTTGTTATATGTTTTTTTTGCTACACAGCGCTGTACTGTGGTGCTGTTGTAGCTCGCAAAAAGTTTTCAGCTTGTTAATCCTTCTGTTAGCGCATGAGCAACGGCACACGCAGGAAGTGCTTTAGGGCACGTAATTAAGGGAACAGTGGAAGGTGAAAAGGAATGTCTAAAAATTGGATTTTAGCTACACCATTTTGTTTCAAGTTTAGCTCATAAACAGTGAGCAGTGAGCGGCATTTACAATTTAAAAAACAATTTGAAGCGACACTAATGGTTCTTTGCTGTTTTCATACGGTTCAGCAGCTTCAAAAGAACGGAGGCGTGCCATTTAAATTGATTATTTCACATATCAATATATTATTTTTGTGTTCGGATCTCAATTGAATTTGTATTTTTTTAATTGATTCAATCGATTCGGTGTATCATTAGACACGAAAACACCTCAGTTTGTATGGAGCAACAATAAGGAAGCTTCTACAGCTTTATTCTACGTTTAACGTAACCAAAATGGCACCCTACAATCAATTTGCTTCGGTTGTAAGAAGAGAAGGTTCTGCAAAATCTAGTCTTAAATTTTATCTAGTTACATTTTAACAACGTGATCGTATTAGTACTAATCATGTTGCATGTAAATTTTGCAAACATTCCCACGATCTGGGAGCAGCTGACCAGTGACCGGCCATAGGTTGCTGCTGTCAGGCGCACCATGAGGTTTGTTTGCAGACAATCCTGCACGCACCGGAACCCACCGGCCCAACCATCCGTAAGCCGTACTCATTCGCACTTACTAGCGTACTCTCGGGAGACTTTGGCAGAACTTAAACCATGCCCGGGTACGAATCCTTCCCTCACCCCGATCGCAAATTTAGCGGTCATTTGACGGTCCACCAAGCACCCGTGCATCCGTACCGCTGTCCATCAGCGTATCGTCCGTCGGTAGGTGTGTTTCGTTTCAATTAACTCACTTTGCAGATACATTCGGTTCCGTTCAGCGAACGGCTACCCCCTTGGGGGAGGGATAACACCCGATGCTAGTCCGGGATGCTAGTTCTCGTTAGCAAACGGCAGAGCTCCCACGCACACACACACACACACACACAGCCTCAGTCGAGTGGTAGCAAACAAATTGAATATGGGCCACGCAAACTGATAGGATTACAGAAACAGAAACATCTCAACAATGTTACGGCAAACAACTGCAGTGGCAATGCAGCGCAGGATCCGCTGCTTGCAAAAGCAGATGCCATCAAATCGACGCATAATTAGCGTGGACGAGTGGTGGGTATAGTTGGCCTTGTTAGTTGGTACTTGCATTAAACGCAAAATTTGCTCGGCTGTTCAGGAAAGTTGTACCTCACGTATACAAATAAATATTAAAATATCTTTTCTTATATTTGACCAAACATTCATTGAAAGGAATTATTTCTACAAAATGTGTTAGCTCAAATATCCAACAAGTTTGACCAAGAATTTGTTGAATATGGTTCTGTTTTCAATTAAAAATAATTCTAGCACAAACATTTGTAGTTATCACTAAATTTAAAATTATTTCAATACTGGAAAAAATCACAAATGAAGGAAGCTTAAAACATATTTTTAAAGGAAAAGGGATTGATTAGACATGTATTTATATTTTTACGTTTGAATCAAATTAAAACATTGATTACTGCACGCTACTGATAAACACACATTGCATTTTTACAATAAAATTACAGATGGGTGTGCTTGGTTTGATCCCATCGTCACTGGGCTTATTGAGTAGATAATAAATCTATTAAAAATATTTTCGCGTGAAGCTATAACTTGATGAGCAGTATTTTTTGTGCCTATGAGCAACAAAATAGTTGCCTGTGTTCATCTACTCAATTCAACAATTGTCACGCTCGCTAACTATTTAATGTATCTCATTAACCACTTGCCCCCTCCTCCGAAGGATGGTTCTTGGTTAATTATCTACCCTTTTATGCATCCCGCTGCATGCATCTCAACACGTACCGTAATGATTTAACCTGAGTAATTCCACGTATTTTCCATGTCCAGTTTCTCCCACTGTGAGCGTGACGCTACCCACCCATGGTTTCCCTTCATTGTCCGCATCACTATGCACCGCGACCTTATGCTTCGCTCACCGATTGCAAAACAGCATAGTGCCGTACGGCGATGAGAACACCATAAATCATTTCATCCGCGCTTGAAAATAACCAACAAACAAACGACTGAAAGCGAACGAACGAACCGGAGGCTTCAACCATCAGCCATCAACACGGGCTCGTCCATATGCAACAAGCGCGCGTGTCAAAGGAGGCAAAAATGAATCATTTAAATCAATCAGTTCGTTACGGCCGCACATCGACCAGGATGGAGGGATGAGGGAAGAGCCGTTCGCTGTGGCGTTGGCAATTAAAATCACCGGGTCACCGAGTTTCGAAGCTTAATTCAATCAGCCGGACACCCTGCTTCTGTGAATTGCATCATGTACGGTCACTTCACCGGACGCCTTTTTGTCGATGCGCCAGGAAAAGCTCCGCTCACGCAGCGTGGAGAATATGTATTAATTTATTGCGATATTCGTGCGGAAACCCGTGTGTGGGCCGAAATTGTACCGTGCAAATTGACAACCATCTGTGGACGCTTCTTGGCAGGTAAAAAGTTTCCGCACGAACTGAAGTGCGCTTGAACACTGGTCAATCCAAGCCAACAATTGGCAATCGCACGCAAAGTTGTTGGCTTGGCACTCCTGTTTTTACCACTTCTACCACTGAGAGCACTACTATTCTTTTCCTGGATAAAAAGTAGTACCAATGTTTTTGTTTACATTTTTTTCCACGTAGCCCACTTTGGGGCGCTTTTTCAATAAACCAAACCCTTCAAAAACCCAAACCAAAACCTGAGGTCCTCGTCAAGTGAAAACATCCAGTGTGTTTCACTGTGGTGCTGTGGCTGATCACAACAAAAATGTCCTAATTTGTGAGTAAACTGCTACCTCAGCATCTCCGTGTGTAATCCAAACCTATGGCCATAGCACCGCATCGCAGGAATCGACACCTTCCTGATTTGTATTTGCAAAGAAAACCGTGTGTATTTCCAAAGGAATCCTAGCAAACCCACCATCATGCAGATCGCTGAAAGCCACGAGCGGTCTGTTTTAACTACTTTCGCGCGCTCTCGTCAACATCATTTCGGCGGCAAATGTTGGGCGAGAAATTGATGCTTCGCGTGCATAAATCATAAACACGCTTCAGCTGAAAGCGGTGTGAAAGCTGTCCCGTTTATATTAAACATCACCGATACTTGCGCTCCTAATTGCACTTGAGTGCACTCGGCAGACATATGCATCGACGGATCGCTTCCGGTCCGAAATGTGTTTAGGTGGCCGAAATTTGATCAATATTCATATGTGCTTCGTTTGCTTTTGTTTGAAAAAAAACAGTAATGCAATAGAAAACTATCTCCCAGAGAGAGAGAGATAGAGAGCACAAAACTATTTATGAGTGACGAACAAAACTCACCAACGCACTGCAGAACTGCACAGCACAATTAATTGATAGTACACATTATTAAATTCGCTAATTGTAACTACCGTCCGGCGGTAAGGCTACCTTAAAAACTGACCCACACACACATACATCGAAGCAAGTACTACGCACATGCACCATTGAACACAGAACTAATCATGGTACCAGAGAGGGCGGTGTTGATTGCATTGTGCACTGAAATTAAAACCCAACGCTCGAGCTGAAAATGGCCTCCAGTGGACGAACAAGAGCCGGACGGGAAAATGTGTCCCAAAAAGCCCTCTAATTAGCGTACGCGCACAATCTAATGCTACCGTAGTCATTGAGGCATTGCTGGCCTATTGAGTATAATGAAATTTGTTGCCACGTTACCGAAATCAGACAATAGCCTCACGCACTATGGCACGGTACGGTAACCATTGGTCAAACGATTTATTCTTGATGAAAATTACACAACATTCTGACAGATATTTCCTGTTGTAGCCGTTTCTTAATAAAACAATGTTTTATAATTATAAAATTAATATGTATCTCTTTAAATAATTTGAGCCTGATTTAAATTTACAAAAAAAATCGTAAATAACAAAAAGAGTCTTGAAATTCAATCATAAAGTCGTTGGGTGTTTTTGACCGACGTTTATTAAGTACTTTTTAAAAATCGCTCATATGAATAGCCGCTTGTATAATTTCTATTTTTCCAATTCTGTATCATGTTTCTGAAATCACCATCATTTGTGAAATTTCATTATTCTTGTCGATTCTATTACATTTTCATTCAATAGAACATTTTCATGGAAACATCACGCCTAGAAGTTTCCCCCACATTCCAGCGTGCAAATGTTTCGTGTGCGGGGATAACATAAAAATATTAATTTCTACCAACTTTAATTCAAATAGTGTAAAATTGCATTTTCCGTACTTTTGTGCACAGGTCGATAAATAAAATGGTGTGCATATGTGCAAAAAACAACGACTCGCTTACTAATTGAGCTTAAATGAAGCATTAAAAAGAGCCGCACAGATAAGGCTTAGTGGAACCAGGAAAACAAAAAAAAATATTGCAATAATGGTAGGATTATTGGAACATCCAAAAAAAGGCGACATGAAATGTCCGTTCATAATAACATCGGTTAGTGAAAATTTTGTTCACCACACGTAATAAACTCCGGATCTGAATAAGTTAAACCCTCATTACGCTACACAAAATATAAAACACATATTTCTTCGTACTTCTCCAATTGCGTTGATGGATTAACGTGCAATTAAAATCGTAGTGACCTAGCTGTAACGTTAATTAAAATAAGTAGTGGTCCTGTCGGGAGATGTTCTAATCAAATGAAAAAAAACATATAATTTCATATTGAAATTTATGCTCCGCAAAAAAAAACAAAACCATATTCTGCTCCTCGCTTCCCTATAGTCGGTAACAATTAATCCAAAACCCGAGTCCGTTTGTAAAAATAAAAGGAAGCAAAAATCACGATATTTAAATCTAAGCCCGGGTGCGCAATTTCGTGTACTAACCTGGTGCAAGTGGAGTCGCCTGAACGGCCACGATGCCCACCCCACCGCTGGCTCCGAACGCCGGCGCCGACGGATGGTGGCCGGATGCTGGTGGCGGGACCCATGGTGTGGACGGGGGCCGGCACGTGAGGATGAGAAACACCCCGAATATAATCCTGTTCATTATCATCCGAACGTAATGACATCACCAAATGCTCATTTAAATTTTAATTGAATGCACATCGGATAACCATGACCTGCGGCCGATGGAAGGCTACGGATTCGTTCGGTGGCGGGAGAACTGCTACTGCTAATACTGCTACTGCTGCTGATGCTGCCGGTACCGCAAACCCCGAGGCCGCGTTTCTTAACACCACGAATTGCACTATTTCCCAATTCACTAGCGACCATTACGATGCCACCGGTCGAATGTGCAGGACGGCCACTGGGCGCTTCATCTTAATGCGAGTGAGCTGTTACACACTCACATACTTGCACGTGCACTTACACTTACACATATTCCTTCACCCATCCGGGGCCTTCCCGAAACACTCGCTTCCGGCTCGATCGAACCCAAACTTCACAACGATTTTCCACCGAAGAAATAGCACTCCATTGCCTCAACACTCCAAAATGCGATCCAACACTTGCACGATTGGCGCACCCGAACTGACACCACTATTTTTCGATCCACCACTACCACAGTAGGCACCGCGATGTACACCGTTCAACCTGGCACGATCTGACACAAATGTAAAACGGCGCCTACTACACACTAGAAAAATACGGAATAAAAAACACAACGATTTCGTTATTAACAACTATCGGGAGCAATGTTACTTTAAACGACACCCCCCTTGCGCATGAACGTTTTTGCTTCGGTAAAGAATACCCCCTGGCCAACTAACGTGAACCGAAACCGTATCGAACCGTTCGCACCGGACAAAACCTCCCTCGGCCCTTCGCTTCACCGTGCGAATAAGACGATCACGATGTTCTCCAGTGGTTTTCCGGTTTCCCTTGGAGGGTTTCGACGGTTTTCCCGCACCCAAAACCACCGACCGGAAACGAGCGTATGCATACGTAACGAGCCGTCGTCGGTCCCTGGCCCGCTTGATGCTGCAATCGCAAGGTGTCGAGAGAAGGGCTAGAAAAAAAAGCGAGTAGAAGAACAAATAAATATTAATTATTATTAGTACGCTACCGTCCGTGCGGCGTGGGTGAGCTTTCGGGGTGTGGGGTTGGGGCAAAAACAAAAAAAAGAGAGTTTTTATTTTCATTAGTCTGCTCGTATGCCACTGCCTTCCCGGGTGTATGTGTGCGTGTGTGTGGCGGGGTGGGCTTGCGAGCGTTCCGAGGGTTCATTCACTCGCCACATAGTTGCCGTTCTGTACTCTCGGTGGTGCGCGGGGAATTACTTTTACGGTCAATGCACGGTTTGTCAGTCCGTTCTACCGTGTGCCAGAGCGCACCGAACCACCGCCAGCACAAGAAGCAAAAACTCATACATACGTTTTATGGTTTAATTTTATTAATTACCTCACCAGTGCGCACGCAGAGTGTGTGCGTTTGATGATGTTAAATTTTTCGGTCCGTGTGTTTTTCCACCAAAAACAAAAAATGTGGATGTGTGTGTGGATTTTAAAGTGCACGGTAATACGTTGAAAGCTCTGCTATCGATTTACTTTAATTTACTGTGTGTTTGGTTTTACATGAGCCAAAGGATTAAACTAGTAAAGCTTTCGGTTCACGCTGCTTAATGTGTTACAGCGAAATTTTGCAGCACCATCATAAAACTCATCGTTTGCTTCGCTCTATTAACTACTTAATTGTATCCACACATTTTAAAATGATTACATTTTAATTTTGTCCATTCTTCTACTACCGCGTCTACTACTGCGTCTCTTTTTTTACAAACACTATTTTGGTTCGGTATTTCGATTCTTAGTTTCATATTTTTGCTCAACGTATTTTTGCTCAAAACACATCTGAGTTTTTTGTTTAAAAACACTAAACAACAAAGCATTCAAGCTTAGAACGAACAGATAACAATCTGCGGTTAAATGAGAACATACTTGATGAAAGAATAACATCAAAATAACATTTAAACTAAGGCGATAAATTAAATGCCAAAGTTTTTTCTCATTTTAGGTAAATTTAGATAACACAACTAGACCTAAAATACCCAGTCCAACTAGATAACATCGAAACAGGTTGAGGGTTGTTAATTGCGCTTTATAATAAACGTCGAGTTCAGCCTAATGTTTTTATATATTTAACTCCACTGGTCGCCAAATAGCAGCCTTTTTGCTTTTTAAAATATGTATTATGTTAAAATTATTGTCATTTTGATCAAATATAACGCGATAATCTTGGGCATGGGCGCCCAAAGCCACTGTATCATCCTGTTCGCTTAACGAAACCATACTTTAAGTGATCTATCTTTATAGATACTATACCACAAACGAGCAGAAAACTCATAGCAGAAAAAATATATTTGTAATTTGCAGCTATTTACGGCCATTGTTGTCTTCCCCGCGTCTTATTTAAGAACGCTGCCCCGGAACCATCCTAATTAGATTTGCGTTCGACGTAATCATGCTGATCGTTCGGCACATTCTTTTCTTTGGGCTTTCAAACAAACAAATTAGCTCCGGCCCCTCGGGTGGGGAGAGAAAGTTGATGTTGAACGTGTCTCAGTATGATGAAGAACTATCCAGCGAGCGCTGCCTGTTGTCGTAGCGAGTGTAAGCCACTCTCGCCCTGAAGTCAGCCCCGAAGGCAGCATCGCTTCCCGCGTTTCGCACACTCGCAGAAATTGGGGAAGCCAAAAAAAATCGATAAAACTAGTGATCAACCGGAGCGGAAACGGCGTACGGCGAAAAATACGGCATCGCTTTCCCGTTGGGATTTTCGGCTCGATTTTACTTTCAACCGACGCCTTTCCGGGAGGGTGACCGTAGCGTAGGAGCGCACCGAATTCTTTATCACTCTATCACTTCACCATTTTGACCCCGGTTTTTGTCGTCTCCTTAGGTTGGGCCGGCCGACCGGATGCGCACTCCCGAAACTCCCAAAACGGCTCCCAAGATTTTCCCTTCGGCTCAGCGTTTCGAACAGCGCTCGAGTGCGGGGAAATTTAATATCCACCACATCAAGGGTGACTCCTTTTTTTCGTCTTCTTGCTTTCCCCCGCTTTCCTTCCTATCATTTTTCGCGCAATTTTCCCCTAGCGTACCGGGCACCATCATCATTTCCATTCGAGTGACCTAAACGTGTCGGCCCAATTTCTTCCTCCCGTTCGAGCCCCTCGTTCGGAGAGCGAGTGACAGTTTCCACCGCGGACGTGTTCTTCGCGCGCACTTCACTATCGCTGCCGAACAGGTCGACCCTCAAACCGAAACGGCGTGCTCGACGTGCTGCTGCTGTGGCTATAAAACGCGTAAACGAGTCCTTACGCAAGCGAAAATGCGGTTTCTCCAAACACACGTGCGCATCCTGCAGTTTCGTGTGCGTTATGAGCGGGGAGTGAAGAAAGATGGAAGAAGAAAGCAAACACCTCAGAAAATCGGCTTTTCTTCGCCCCAAACACACACATACACTTGTCAAACAAAACCGAAAAAAACAACATAAACGCTTGGTCGATTTTTCTTACCCCACATCAAGGCACCTTGCCTTTCTGCAGAGACAAAGGCCTTTGTGTGTGTGTGTGTGTGTGTGTGGGCGCGAGGGAAAACGAGTGTGGACGCGGTTATTTTTCACGTGTTCAAAACGAAAAAAAGGAAAGCCGCGAGCGAGAGCGTTCTGTGCGTGTGCGCTTTTAGCTCACACGTGGCAATTACCCTCGTTGGTGTCCTTATTCGGGAGGGGAAACCCGGAGGCTAGAAGTGGAAAATAGATGCGATAGAATCTCACACACATGCACACACGCACACGTATATTCGTAACCAGGAAATGGAAAAATCTGATACATATTGCGTGTATCGTATGGTGCCGGCGCCTTCAACCTGCCCGTGCGAAAGGCAGTTTCCATTTCCGTTTGCGCTGCTGTTTGATAGTAATAAAACGCCGGGACAGGTTCTGAACTTGAAAATGGTATTAAATCCCGCCCCCTCCCGCGCGGAAAGACATTTTTAACGAGGAAAAATGGCCCATGCTCGAAAGGGAAGAGCTCGTCGCACCCGAACGAACCCCGGAACACACACAAGAAGGGGCACGCATTTTTCTGCGGTTTGTGTGTGGGTGGGTTGTTGTGGTTTTCTTTTTTTCTATCTCTCTTTTCGGGAGTGGCATTTTACGTGCGTCCCCTGTGCCCGCCGTCACCGTTGTCGTCCTCCACCTGCCAACTGACGATGGCAAAGCAGGCAGATAAGGACAGATGCCACACGGAGGCGGAAGGGCGGCGGGGAAATATAATGCCAGCGACAGCAAACCATATCTTTTCGTCCTTTCGGCAGGGAAATACGTCCGGGGAAACTGCCATGAAATTGAATCAAGGTTCAATGAACGGCTCCATCGGTGGTTCATTCGTTCGTCATTGTGCACGTTGTCGTGACAAAGCAAAAGCAAATATAATTATCACAGCAATGCTTGAAATGGAATTCAATGATTATGTGAAGAAAAACTCGACAAAGGAGCAGCACAATATGTGACAATTATTTAAGAAGTCACTTTTCGATAGATTTACGACGATATCCGGATTATTATTTTAACTAAATCTTAGCTAAATAATTATTTTAAAACATCTGCTCAAAATCGGTCCATGTTTGAAAACATATATTTGGCAAGTTTGCATGCTTTGTGAAGTCCCTTTCCGGACGGTGCTATACAACTGATAAATTTTTGAACTATTTAAAGAATTGCAATTTTTTATGAACATGTGGTTTTCAGTAAATTTCATGTTATATTAAAGAATTATTTTAACTTGAAGCATCTCAAAATTAAACTCGACTGCGATAAAATAGTAATAATGATTTCATGCATTATTTCGTGCAAATTTCACTCAAATCATTCACCTTCAAAAGGAGCATTAACCATATAAACAGAGAGTCGAGATCGAATTTTACAATGTTAGAATTTTAGTCTAAGGCACTTCCTATGAAGAGATTTGTCGGGTGGAATCAGGACAAACAGTCTACTAAGAACTAAGGTGGGGAATCAGGCTAAAAAACATTTGATTTGATCACTCTTTTCGATGCATGTCTTTCGATCTTTACTGCAAAGCAAAACAATTTCAAAACAGTTTTTAAATAGAGCAAGTGCATCTATACACATGTCACATAAATGGACCACAGATTTTTAATCCAATTATCGATTTTAATAAGTTTTTCATTTGGGATTACAATTCTAAATTATTTTATTATTCTTTTATTTTACTCCCGTATATGTGACGACACAAAGACACAAGCAAGTGGGTAATTTGACCAGCAATTGAACAGCACCGTGAAGGGACAATCCAAACGACGCGCCGAACGACGGCGTTTTGCGCGGATTGATTAATTCGAATTAGGACGGGACGGCAAATCCCTCCGGTTCTGCCGATGGCACGATGCCAGACCGATGAATGGATCTGATGTGTTGCCTACCTACGCCGGACTTCAAAGAGAATGGGGAAAATCGTAAAGAGCTGTGTCTTGCCACAACCTCTCCTGCCTCGGGGACGTCACGCCATCGAGCACTTCAAAAGGATTTCGATGTCTATAAATGGTTTGACCCGAGTGTATGTGTGTGCGTGTACGTGTACGCGCTTGTGGCGTTCTTCACTGTGGTGACAGTGATTTCGTGAGTATGCCGGAATGCTGCCCTGATCCTTTCATTCCGAAAGGGGTTCAAATACACACACATAATTCCTTGCGAGATTCGTATCGTCCCGTCGTCGGAAGGCGGAAGGGAGAAGGTGGGTAAGGTCGGCGGCAACTCCCGATGGTAGATGGTGCGCAGATAGCGGCGGATTTAATCCGCATCCAAGAGGAACCCTCCACCGGGAGGTATCCGGTGGTAAACACACCGAATCAGGGATTGGATTCCATGTGGATGGGATCGTCTAATTATGTGATGGAATCAACGGATGAAAGTGTGCACGTGTGTGTGTGTATCTAGTGAAGATGAATCTAGTTGCCTAGCGATACTTTCGGTCGTTAGGAGAAAGTTTTCAACATCATATTATTATATTCAACGAAATTATTTTAACGTTTTTTCATCAAATTCTAAAGCTACAAACAGCACACCAAACATAAGAAAACGGAAGATAAATAACGTCCACTAACTTGTAATGGTAAATTTAGAAACTAATAGACATTTACAAAACAATTCTCGATATGTTTCCATTCTGTGTAATTACAGTCAGCCCGGTTTACCAAACGGAAATAAACACATTTGTTTGATTATTTCTCAAACGTAATAAACGTCAATTTATGCCACGTGGGCCTTACATCTTTTTTTTTTTTTGTTGCCCCCTACCTCCGGCGAATCTTAACGAACCCCGGTCGCATGCGCCATATGGAGGGATGGGCCGGGGCGCCAGAGGCACCGCACGCGGGGCGATATGGTTGATGTGAATAAATTTAATAAAAGTATCCAAGTATTTCCCAGCGCAGCAACGGCAACGAGCTGCGGAAGGGAAGGATGTAAACGGACGGTGAAGAAAATTCGCCATTCCACCGTTCGGTGGTGGGATTTTCCTGTCCGAGTTTCTGACACATTTACCGAGTCCCGGGCCTGGACCGTGCCTGCTTTGAACGATGCCACCGTGAGTGGACGGTCTCGGGTCAACTGCACGGTCCGCACGGCTCATCATCCTTCGTCATAATGGTCTTCTTTTTTTGTTGTTTATCGTATTTTTTTCTCCTCCTTGCACACCGCATTCACTCACACCACACGCCATATGGAGCCGGTGGACGGAATGCGAAACGAAATGAAAATACATTTCCATAAACTTCTTACGCACCGGGGGAGAGAAAGAGAGAGGAAAGGTATAGCACCTTCAGCAGCGCCTTCCGCGAAACTTATCTCCGTCCGAAGCGGTGGGGCCCAAGTGTGGGCCAAAGTTTTCCTTTTCGTCTCACCGAAAAATTCATACTGCGCTGGGGGATTTCCACGCGCAAGTGAATTTGATTGTTTACATTTTTTGTACGGTATTTTTGTTTTTTTTTTTACTTTCTGGCCCCACCTTCCACCGTGTCAATCAAGCGCGCCCGAGTCCCACCAGGACTCGCACCGCAAATCGAGCGCGAATTAGAAGAAACAATAAACAACGCACCATTAGGGATAGAGCCCATTGTTCGTTTGCTATTTCCACATTTCGCTCGCTTTTCAAAAGCCGGTCGTTGTTTTTGACAGTTTGACTCGAAACATTCTCATCACATTTTCCCCGCCATTCCCGTGCGGTGGCAGCATGTTTTGACTTTTGAAGATCCGCTCCATCCGTTTCTTTTTTCACGACCCAACCAGCCGTTGCGATAGTTCTAAGAAATTTTCCTATCCACTTTGGCAGCACCCGCTGACGGCCTGCGTCTCCGAGCACACCGATGCAGGGAGCAGATTTTCCGACAGCCATCTGCACATAAACACCCAACGCGTCGAAACCGGGCATGTAATCCCGGTAAGGAGCTTTCGTGCCGCAATCCGGGAATCCGCTTGCACCGCTCGCTCCACCTTCCACGCTTTCCCCGGTGTGAGACAAGCTTTGGTTTTCTGCACGAAGCGGCCTTTCCCCCCGGTACAGAAGCAAAACCAGATGGTTACCGGACGCCAGACGTACGCTGGTCCGGACAACCCGTTCCCTTTCTTGCACCCCACCGTGGGCAACATTTGGAACGGACGAGAATCATCGCGTCCGCTGCTACACCTTTCTCTTTTGTTCCTTTTCCACCACACCGCGGGGTGGCGAACGAATGTCATTCGAAGTAACCCGTGGAAACGGAGGGAAGCTGATGATGGCAAGCAACCGTCGCCGTCGTACTACTACCACTACACACGCACACCGTACAGCACACAGAACACACGTACACTAGCGCGCACGGAAGAAGCCAGCAGTGACAGAGCACTTGTAGCGAAGAGTTGTTGTTTATGAAATCGGTTTCATGTTTTTCGCGTGAAAATTGTGGCATCGTTTCGCAACAACTACAGATTGTAAGATGAATTACCTTCATACACACACGCACTCGTACCGGCACGGATTTAACTTCTTCTCTTTTTTTTAAATAAACGTAGAATTGATGATCTCTGGCACGACGGCACACTGGGCACGACGACGACAACAACTTCGGCACCCGTGTTTAATAGAATGCAGCACCAAATTACGTCATTTTACAGTGGTTTTTCCGGTGACCAGTGATCCCCAAAAACGTGACAAACGGACGGGCGTATTCTACGTTTTGCTTTTTCCGGCACGTAACACTTATTTTACGAGTCACCACAACACACCATACGCAATTCCCATTGGCAGCCAGCTGCCCCAGCTTCCAGCGCGACCAGCTGGTATCTCGTGCTCTCCCCGTGCCTGTTTCTTTCCCTTTCTCTCTCTCTCTCTCTCTCTCTCTCACACACTCTCTCTATCCGTGTTCCGTCCGGTGGAGCAGAACGAGGGCGTCCGCACCGTGGCGTGCAGGGCAGGAGGCTTGTTTTGGTATGGCGGTGGAGCTTTCTTGCAACGAAACGCGTGTGCTAGTGGTGGTAACGATGGCTCCAAAAACACACACTTCAACTACCACAGCCGAAAGCTCCACAGGACGCAGCTCCCTCTTTGCTCTCTGCTACCGCGGAAGGAAAGCGATGTTGCGGTTGGCGACGTGTGTCGTCGCTGTTTTTCACCTCAAACACTGCTCAGCCTGACTCCGTTTCGATCCAGTCGGACGTTTGTCAACGGGAGCAACGGCGAGGAAAACATTGGGAAAACCGCAGCAAACCAACTCCCCCGTTAAACACAAGCGCACAACTCACACACCTACACACACGCACCAGGGTGTATTTGGACTGCACTACCGAACGTCGGTGGCGACGACCACGACGACGACGACGACGCTAACGACAACAGTGCGACAACAGTACGTTCTCACCACCGTCGGCCGAACAGTACGTCCTTTCGGAGCTACGAATCAACTACTACTAAAACAAAAATCGTTGCTCTGCGAATGGCGTCGACCAAGTTGGCTTTGGATGGAAGGTACGAACGAACGAACGAACGAACGTACGAACGAATGTACACCCAACTCCACTCCACCCCATCTTCTTCTGTCCTTTGCGCACGTGCAGTGGCAGGTTGGGCGATGTGTGGTGGCCAGAGCGTGACGGAGCCACAGCAGCCATGCAGTCCGTGTGCTGCACGAAGCAAAAGCCACCCGTGCGCTCTCACGCACACCAGCGCACGCACCTGTTTACAAACTGGTTTTCCGAAGCTTTTCTGTTCAGCCACCCGCACCCGGACCCCAACACCCGACCCCAAATCGAAAGCTCGGCGTGCTACCGAAGGCGAACAGAAACAAACGCACGCACACCAGTGCCCGCAATCGTGCAGCCAACCCTTAGCTGGCGGTCCGGTGCTGGGAACAGGTTTAGCGCTGCACAGGGGGTGAGTTTGTGTAGGTTTGCTGCTGCTGCCGAGGTGACATTGGTATACCACACACTGCACTGATCGAATGAAGGGACGAAACGTTACTATATTACTATATTTTTATATAAATTTGATTGAAATTGCATTGCCATAAGTAGTGAAAAATATCAAACGATTCGCGATATTAGATTACGACAAAAAAGTAGAAAATAAATTTAACAAACCAAATTATTATTATGAGATTTTTAACCTCCAAAGCAAACAGGGACAGAAATTTTGTAATAAAACATAATTTGGAAATTTTGTTAAAACAAATACCCAGAGACTTTATTCTGAAATGTAACACAAGGGTTATTTTTTAGGCTGACGTTTCTGTTAAACATTTTTACATAACTTTGTTTCGGTTTTGTTTTCCATATGGACCAAATTTGGTCGTTCTTTCTATATAATCTTATAATAAAATCAATACTCGGACGTATATTTTACCAAAGCAACATTATGTAAAGATTAGTTTATTTTCCAAAACTCAGTTTCAAACATTCTCGCATCAGTCATTTCTACTTAACTACATTGCACTAAAAATCACTTGACACTACTATCGAAACCCCGTTGCCACTAAGTCATACAGCAAACTGAGGGGTGCATGCATACCTGGTCACTGCGACTTGAGCACTCCGAAGTTGATCCTCAATTGCTCCAAAAATATGAACGTCAAAACGGTATGTGGCCCGAGACGAATGAAGCGCGGAACGAATCCTTTGAAAAACCCGATCGGTCCCAGCTTTCCGATGTGTCGCAGGATCGCCCCAATGCTGTTGAACTCACCCGGTTTCGAGTTCATCATTATAGTCTTCACCACGTCAATCGGTTGCGTCATAGTCGTCGCTATGCCTCCAGCAATGACCGACGCGAGAAAATGCGTACCAATGTTGTCCGTAAAGTGGCCTGTTTCGAAGAGCGTCAGCTTGGCCTGGTCGTAGAATGTCAGCTGTCCGATCGTCATAAACACCGACCGTGCAGTCGCTGAGCTTGCCCCGGAAAATAATCTACGAAAGCCTTCTTCACGCCACACTCGGACGATGCCGTCAATCGCATTTTTGTAGCTGGAAATGGATCGCAACATTTACTCTACCATTTGGGGAATACACTGCATTTGTTTAACGTACTTTCTGCGCTGCGCGGGAGGAAGTTTCACATCGTTCTGCATGCGCACGTTTATCAGATCGGCAGGAGAACCGACGAATCCACCCACCGTTCCACCGATGGCAGCCATTACAATCCTACCGAGGAATCCTGTGTCTTTGAATAATTCGGACTGTTTGCCCACTTCGTAGATGGCAAAGCGAGTCGTCGAATAGGTTAGCTGACGTAAGACCGCTGCAGATACTCCGCTATATAGTGCACAAAGCCCGTCGTCACGAATAATTTCCCGCGATAGTTGAAGCATCGATACGTTGTTTCGTATATCGGTCTGGTAGAGAACTTTCAACAGATCCAATGGATGCGTACAATATGCGGCACCTGCGCTAGCCAATCCACCAAAATACCATCTTGATGTTTTCTCCGTACTGCTCGGCGTCATCGGTAATATTTAGACTAAAACACCTGTAATTTCACAAAAAAAGGATAATGAGCATCCTGTGGAACGAAACCAGTCATATTAAAAGCTTCTCGATACTAGCGCCATCTAGTTGTCAGATTCCTTAAATACATTCAAACACGACCAGTCAAGACACACAGTGCTGCTGGTACATTGACAGCCAGACACAAAATTCAACACGAATAGTATGGTCAACGAGCAGCTATAAATGGAAAAATTATAAATGAAATTGAAATTCGCTACCAAATCAACACAAGCATTGAGCAGAAAAGTGAATGCGTTCATGAACGCATACAACAACAATATTTAAAAAAAACAGTCATATACGTTGAGCTGCCTCTCCGAGCCTTGTATTAGTTCGTTTGATATGTATGATTGTTTGCAAAACAGGTGATTTACACACTTTGCTTGGCGTTATAACGTTTTTGTGTATCCTGTAAACACGTGAAACTAGTACTAGTGGTTTTAGGAACCAAACGTATTTCTTGCAGAGTCCAAAAATGGTAGACAAATCTAGCCTAAACCTGTCAAATTTCGTTCACTAGAGGGCGCTCACGAGAAAAATATAGTCCAACCTTGTCTTTACACACTTTGATTACGAGGTTGATGTTTTCGCACGGTACTTTCTTATCCAACTTTCGTGTGTTGTTTTGGTTTCTTCCGGTGACGGGATTACAGCAACTAACGGTGCACAACTTCTTAAACTAACCGGAGAACGGGATCTATCGTGGAAACACTTACGTTTTCACAGAAACTTTTGTTTATAATAGGTACGTACGATGTGCACTGCGTTGGTCTGCATAACCCTACGTCAAAACTATCTTTATCCCGGCAACTGACGTAAACAACGGTTAGGCAAACAAGCCGCAGATAACGTTATTCAAACACACTCGCTAACATGGATAAATATTTATTACGATCCTTGTAATCTCACTATTGCCTACCCTTTCTTGATATCCCCCTCATTGCTTCACGACACGAACGTAAGACTATCGCTGAGTCCTAGTTTTGCAAATGAAGAGAAAAACAACAAAATAAACCCATAACAGTTTGCATACCGCATCCGTTTCACGGTAACGTTTGATTCGATTCATATCGATACTTCCGGTTCTGAGTGTGACTCGTACTTCTTGTTCGTTAGTGGAATGTGTCAAAATTGCGCTAAAAGCTCGCGGTAACCCGTAAACGGTAATCGTTAGTGGATAGCAGGTGAGTGTGGAACCGTGTGGCACTACTTGGTGGCAGTTTTCGCTTCCGGCTTCAGGTAGCCAAAGTTCATGCGCAACTGCTCCAGGAAGACAAACGTCAAGATGGTGTGTGGTCCGAGACGCACGAAGGCTGGCACGTAGCCCTTGAAGAATCCGAGCGGACCGAGCCGGGCGGTGAAGCGCACAATGTCCCAGACACCGTTGAACTCACCCGGCTTGGCGTTCATCGCCCGGGTCTTCAGTACGTCCAGTGGTTGAGTGAGCGTGGTTGCGATTGCACCGGCCGTCAGTGAGGACAGGAAGTGGGTGGTGAGATTGTCGCCAAAGTAGCCAGACGTTAGTAGCAGTTCCTTGACCAGATCGTAGAACGACAACTGGCCAATGGTCATAAACACGGCTCGAGACGTCGCTGTGGACGCACCGGAGAAGAGTCTGGCAAATCCTTCCTCGCGGTACACGCGGAACAGACCGTCAACGGCGTTTTTGTAGCTGAAAGAATGCGAAACCGGTATCAATCAGATAAAGAAGCAAAAATAGATTGACGCTTGCTCAGCAACGTGCTTACTTGCGGCGCTGCTCCAGTGGTAGCTTGATGTCGTTTTGCATACGAACGTTAACCATATCGGCTGGTGTGCCGACGAACCCTCCGGCCGCACCTGCAGCACCTGCCAACAGTGCTTTGCCAAGGAACCCAGAGTCACTACCCATCGCCTGCTTGCCTACCTCGTAGATGCCGAACCGTGTCGTCGAGTAAGTCAGCTGGCGCAACAATGACGCCGAAAGACCATTGTACAATGCGAGAACGCCCTGCGTTCGCACCACTTTCCCCGTGAGCTGCAGCAGCGAGATTTTACCCTCTTGCTGCGTTTGCAGCGTTACCTTCAGAAGATCGAGCGGATGTGTGCAGCAGGCCGCCCCGGCACTAGCTAGCCCTCCGAAGTACCAGTACGAGAGACGCTTCTTCTTGTCGTCGGACATTGTGGCTGAAATAGAAAGGAACAGCACAGAATTCGGTGGTTAGTGGAGGTAGCTACGCATCATCATATGACACAACACGCAATCAGCTGATATTGCGCGGCTGGCGTTATCGGGCGAAGAAGGAAGTGTAAACAAAATGCACAAATCTCCTAAACCCTCGGGGAAGGTTACGCGAAAAGTGTGACCCTGATACGACAAAGTTTCTCCGCCTAGTACGCGTCTCTAGCAGTTTGAGCGGGTGATGAAGACACGGCTGTTGCGGGCACAGGTAGCGGTGTTATTTTTAGATAAAACAACGCCAAACTTGTTTGAGGTAGATAATGGATGGATGCATCGTCTACTGACGGATGCAGGAAGGGACTGGGCTTACCCGGTTACTTGTGCGGTACGGATTCGAGAGGGCAGAGGGATGAGGGGCCACGGGCCAAAAATACTACGACGACCACGGCACGGACGGCAGACGACGGCAGCGACTGTGACGAAAAGTTAACTTTGCTCAATGAATGGCCGAAAGCGGACCGTGACGTAATTGTCAAAGCAACCCATGTTAAGGTACGTTTAGACATCGAGCGAAAGTGAAAATAGAAATGTTATTCCTCGTCGTTAATCGTGACTTAGATGATCTATAATCGTGAAAACATACTGACTAGAAACAACACCAAAAGACTAGGGAGTATCAAAAATATAGTATTCTATTATGATACTCAAAACACTGATAATGTGGGAATTGGTGCGTATATATCATTATATAAATAATTCAACATTTAATTTCTATTTTAACATGCCTCTCACAGAACCTTTAGAATTTGCTTGACAGCTGTTCATTTGCCAACACAACGCTCGTTAGACGAACCCTGCAACCGGTGTAATAGGGTAAATGCACCAATTGTTGTGCTAGCACCAATTGTTGTGCTATCGACGGGAAAATGGAAAATAT